>JAQFXW010005002.1:0-10677 GCA_034693945.1 Dendrobaena attemsi
CTAGCTTTGAATTTATTACCTAAAGAACTCATCTAGTTCCTTTTATTCTTCTCTTATGACTGTGCTCTTTCGCCGGGGCTGGTTTGGGAGTGCCTCTGAGTAGTGCTCTTGAAGGGGCACTATATGAATGTGTAAATAAATAAAATAAATAGATAATAATAATTATACACCACGCCAAAAGCTGCATAAATATTGGTGTATAAAAAATGAAAGCCACATGCTATTTGACCTTTCAGCACTTCTTATCTTGATAAGTTATAAATATCTGATACGCTACAGATGTAATAAAAGTACAATGTTGATAACTAATAAGATACTGTAACCTTTAGCCTGCTGCATATACACTCATGCAACCCTGTTATTTACAAACTTGTATGAATTGAGTCACTCTGAATAGATACCTTGAAGCTATATAGCTTCCGTTCAATTGATTTTAGAAAATCATTTAAAATCAGATTCCATAATATTTTATCAAACTAATACACACAACACCATCAAAACCTCCTCCTCATTCATTTCTCCTCGTTCATTCATTCGAGAATTTATATAGCACCTCTTCAAGTGGGATTACTCAGACATATACTTCGTATCTGCACAACAAACTATACACCAAGGCCATCAAGCAAATTTTACTTGTCATATTCATAGGATTTTGCATTTAGGCCAAAAAATTGTTGTGTTTCCGGTAACCCTTGGAACCGAGCCACTGTTTTGGGGCGACTCAAATAATTTTGTAAAAATGTCTTTTGAGGAAAAAATTTGAAATTTTTCCCCATTTTTTAAACAAAATTTGAAGCACAACGGTGGACTTCTATCACAATCCAAACAGTCAAAATTCAAATAAAATTAGACATTTAAAAAATTGCTAGCTTCATATGAAAAAACTTGAAACCAACTTCACTGTTCTATAGTACAGTCCAGAGCGTATTCGAGCGTGCTGTGGTTAAGTGCAAAATGGTGAAATAGAATCATATAAAAATATTTTATCCCGCAAAATATATTCTCCTACCTACCCTGTTTCTAAACATCTGTTACCGGAAATACATCATAATTTTTTTGGGCCTTAGCATATCTATCTGCCTGCCCGCCAATTCCACTGTGATGCTTAGCTAGAGTCAGCACAGCCAAACATAGGATAGTAAGAGCACTTTCGCTGGTTACTTAGAAGACACTAATGCCATCATACATCAGAAACTCTATTAGTGTTACTCATTTAATAAATTTATACTTAAGATTATGGTTATTAAAATCTCCTACATTGTCTGCCATTATCTAGTATTAATCAATGCCTTGCCAGTTTGGTTTTTATGTTTTGATTGACTATAATATCAGGATATGTTAAAATAATTGTAATGTAAGCCATCTCTTTTATGTGAACTGTAGGTGACCCTACATTGTCTGTCGTTATCTAGTATTAATCAATGCCTTGCCAGTTAGGTTTTTATGTTTTGGTTACATATAATATCAGGATATGACAGTTATTATGTTAAAATAATTGTAATGTAAGCCATCTCTTTCATGTAAACTGTAGGTGACCCATTTAAGCGGAATCAGTGGTTCTCAAATTTTATGTCTCAGTCACAGACCATAACTGGAATTTAGTGCCACAGGAACATGATGCAACCCTACTTTTATTCCTATCAAGTGACTTAAATAAACCAAAACCAAAGTCATTGTTACTTTACTTTTAGCTTACACTGACTGATACAAACCAAAACTAAAGCGCTAATTACTTTACTTTTAGCATAAAGGGACTTTAACAAACCAATATCAAAGTGCTTATTACTTTACTTTTAGCTTATTTGCTTTTCATCAAATACAGCTTATACATCGAAAGCAATAATTAAACTGCATTATACATGTATGTTTTGTCTAAAACAGAAAACATAACCTTCAAATATTTCTCAATACTTACTGTTTTAATGCCACACAGAATATAGCAAGGTGCTACTTTGTCAGGTTGACAAACATACTTGTAAAGAATGTACTACGCTAATTTCTGACTTTTAGACGGATTCCAGCCACACTCAATTATAGACAATGAAATGAATGCAAAAAGCTCAAAAAATTATATAGAAAGCAAATATTTCTGACATCACAAAGAAAAACCTGATAAACATGACTCTGCAGATTTTTATACATGAGTGTCATTTTCAAATTTGAATGGTTCTAAAACAAAGTTTATTATACTGAGTTTTATAAACAAGCACAACCCTCATAGTAATGCCTGGTCAAAAGGATAGAGGCCTAAGCCGGATGATCCTGTCCACTCTGCCAGGGTATATACATCAAAATATAATGTAATATAATGTAAATCTTCTATAATTTCTCAGCGCCCACAAAAGCCATGTTAGGAAGTCCAGCTTATTCACCGGCGCTAAGCCAAATCAAAACCGCAATAAATTAGCCAATTAACTCCTTGTCCGTTCCGGTGCCAAGTTAAATCCGCAAAGGTCAGGCTGAGAAGACTATATGATGCTACGGTGGAAATCTATGATGGTGGTGGGCGTGTGGTGGGGCAGGAGTAGAATGAGGATATGATAACTTGAAGAGTTCGGGTTTGAGATGTGAGTGGAAAGCAGGCCTGATTGCAAGCATGAGAGAAATATTTTACCACATATGACTGCTGGAAGTAATTAGTGAATCTTAATTCCCACACGCATCATTGTTATCCCTGATATCAAATTCATGATGGCAAGTCTCCGACACATCTTTCTCAGCTAGTCAGATATCAATAAATCGATCAATTCATTTTATTATCAACCATAGGAACCTAGGGACCTTGAGCAAAATCCCTCACTCACAATTGCTAGAGGCGCTTTGGCATGTTAAGTTAACTGAACTTAACTCTGACAGACCGACACCTCTGGCTGTAGTCGGGACCGCTTCTGAGTAGTAGTCGACTTAAAGAGACGGTTTAGATAATTATAATATTATGAATAAAAACTAGAACCATGAACAAGAGTTGCGCCAGGAACAGTTTGTAAATAATATTGCTACTTACGAACAGTATAGTCCCATGCTTTTCTCGTCTCTGCATTATCAACATCTTTCGTTGCTTTGTCGACGTTTACTGCTTTTACATCGACAACAGGAGGACTGTGAACTGTGACCGGCGGCGGAAGATCTTCAAGGCGTCCCACAACACAGACGATGGCCACGGTACACGTAATCCAAACATTCCGATACCTCAAACTGAACATAATTTTGCCGAAACTGCATAATATCACGTCACATCCGAAGATAATTAATTTTAAACCATTTTACTATTTAAGAATATTTCAAAATCTGTATTTTGTTCCTTTTTTCGCCATAATTTCCTCATAGAATCCGTTGCTATGGACAGACGCGTTATCCCGCTAAATCCGAAAGCAGCTGTTGCGGTCTCCGCCAACATCCTACGCTAAGACTTAGTCTAATAATTATTATTACTTTCTATCTTTCCACCTTAAAAGCCAGAACATATAATTACCGCATTATATTACTATCGTAAACATTAGTAATGTTTTGCATCATATTTTTTATGTGATTTAAATTCAGATAGAAGAGTGGCACTAATGATCAGTTAGGGCCTAATCGTCAGCTCATAAGGAAGTGACACGTAAGCTTATCGATACGCATAGTCGCCTACACGGCTACACCATTACACCCAGCTGGGCCCCGCAGCAGGGCACTAAAGAGATTGTTACATTATTGTAGGTTATCCATAATATTTTATTTCGCGTCCAACGCATAATTTATATTACGAAGACTTAATTAGCCCGAGCTTAACACTTACACGGAATATGGAAAAGGAAGACAGATGTACTATTTCTTTGGTCTATCTCTTGTTGCATTCAGTCAATTCGATTGCTTATTAAACGAATACAACCGTATTCGGCGGCAATCCGTGGGGAGGGTCGAGGGGAAAAAAAAAGAACTCACCTTGGACAATGAGGAAACATACAGATGTCCCCAAAATTTCTAAATAAATTATTTTCTGATTACTATTATCTTATTTACTTAGCTAGTGGTAACTTGACCAATGAGACCAGGCAGCTCCTAATTATGTCAACAATGTGTTGTAACCATAACCATAACCAATAGTACTAATCAATCATTGACAAACAAGAATTAACAAGTTTTGTCTACTATTTTCTTGCTTATACTTTTCAAATTTCATGTATATATATTCGTTTAATAACAAAACAAGCTGTCAACCGCAGCAAGTTACAGAGTACATAAGGTTAAACATAAATAAATAGATTTCAATCATTGGAAAGCAAATGTTTAAGCAGTTCAATTTAGGGGAGGATCCAACTACCTAAGCAAACTGTTGTAGAGGACTCGTGATATATAGTTACGGTCATCTTTGATTGGCAATAGGAAATTGTGCGGTCTAGAACAAAGGTCATAGGACTATGTATACCAAATTTCTCAAATCATTCTTATACCTACTCAGACTTTCCAGAGCAGAGGCATCACCTCGGTTTAAATAGTAATATGGTACAACAAATTGAGGGAGTCAGGGACTGAAAAACCCACGATGTCGAGACGAAATATCTAATTGAAAAAATATCTCAATGCATAAGAAATACAGTAGGAAAATTATTTATTTTGCAAAACATTTAAAAGCCATGAATAGTAGTGACCAAAGTTTTGTTTAGTTCCAATTTAGTAGTCCTTGGCTTCATAAACCAACCATTCATTAACCCACGATCATTTATAATCAATCAAGCAATAGGTCAAGCAATCAACGAATCATTCAGTTGATCAATAAAACAATCAATCAATAAGAAATACAACCATCAATCAAGCAATCACAAAAAGGCAAAGCAATCAATCATTCGATAAGTGAAAGATAAATACAAGTCTACTTAAGGTAGACTACGCTGGCATATTTTGCCCGTCATAGCGAACTTCAAGACATCAAAAACGGAACACACCTTACAATCCATACATACATCACACAAAATAATTATAGATAAACTACAAAGTAAATGCAGACTTTCATTCATGGAACAGACGAAAATTGAGCAACTATACATTACGTTACCTTAAGTGCTTAACTGGGCGAGCAACTATTAAGGTCAGAAATTGGTTGCCTAAGGAGAATCTTACTTACTTTGCATTTACTGTTACGATGCTATATAAAATATTTCTGACTGTGGTTATTACATTTTGTACACCAAAAATGTTTATAAAGAATGTAGGGGAGATCGGTACCGAAATAACCAATTTTTTTAACTTTTGGGAAAAGTGCTACAGTTACATTGTGCCAGTTTCAAACTAGACCACAACAAAATTTCTTAGTACAATATTGACATACCAACCATGTAAAACATAAATAATATGTATAACTGTAACACAGAACCTAGAAAAAAAATAAAATTTGGTAGCCATCACAATATATTTTGGGGTTATTTCAGTACCTCATTGGGTACTGAAATAACCAGCTATCTACAACAAAAAGTAATATTTATTTTTGGCAAGAAAACTTTTATTTGGTCGAGATATAGTTCAAAGAACTCATATCCTCTCATAGGTATGATATTACACAATGAAATTACACGACAAACTTAAATTTATATCAGTCTAAGAAGTAGGCCTACTGAAAAACCAGTTATTTCAGAACATTTGGTTATTTCAGTATTGTTTAGTGCAAATATCCGGTTACTTCGGTACCCAAAAAATTGGTAATTTCAGTACGACAGGCGCCATTTGCAATCAGCTGTCAAGAAAAGATATCACATGTGCGATAGCGAGATCGTTAATAGAGCTCTGTGTTATTAGAGAGACCATTAATTATTATAAATGCAAATTTACAGCAATCTACCCCCAAAATTTCCCTCCTGTTTCTAATAAAATTCGAAGCGTGCGAAATTACTTCACACAGAAAAAAGTTAATCGCTATAAAATTCAACTTTCATCTCGTTTTCTCGTTGAACTTAGTTACAAGTAAAGTATGTCAACAGAGGGTTAGAATCAAGATTAACGGGCTGATTACGAATGCACATACATGAGGCATACAAACACTTGTTATTTCTGTACGTGGTTATTTCGGTACCGATCTCCCCCCATATTTACTTACTTTTGCTTAATTACCTTTTGTAGCAGCAGAATTGATAGGCAAAGAACAAGGTTTGAACCTTTGACATTGTGGCAAAATGCAACACCAACTCAACACACTCTTCTTAAAGAAACTACACTTCTATTTAGTTTAAAAGTCATAAAAATGTGACATCTATGGTTGTACAATGTACACTTCATAAAAACGAACACATCTACAGGCTATAGCAGGACGTTACAAACCCATAAAAGGGTCTTCCTTCCTGTCTGATGAAAAAGAAATATCACAAGAGCCAAAGTTACAGTAAAAAACTACCAAGCACCAAGCACATTGAAAGAAATATCGCGGAAAACCAGTCATGTCATAAATATCTTTTCATATACAATGAGAGCACATGCTTCTATCGTTAAGAAATAATATCTAATAATAAATTAGTAATCATACTTTAGTTAATATTGCATAAAATAATAAAATACACATTGGCTGCAGCCTGCTTTCCCAGAGATCACCACCTATCAACTTCTTACATATTTATCGAAACAATGACAACTTCTACAACCTTAACACGGCAACGGAAGAGTGCTACAGAGTCAATGATAATAATTGTAGTAAAAAATAAGGGTTTAATCCTTTGAACCCGATGTACCGCTATAGTGGTATGTTTTCCACAGGGCACGCCGTCAATAGCGCGCAGGACAGTTGCGCGCTGACGATTGGGCGCGGAATTGTCGGCGCTATTACTATTGACAATAAAGCATTTGATAATAGTTTAAGGAAAACTGAACAATACTAGATTAAGTGAACAGTAGTTTCAGTGATTTCTAGTCTTAGTGTTTGTTAGATATAGTGTTTTCGTTTCAGTTGAAACTTTAAGATGACTGCAATACTAGGTAGAAATTTATGTTAACATTAATTTTCATTAAGTATTTAAAGGACGATTTTGTGTTTTCGTTTTAGTTGAAACTTTAAACATAACTGTCATAATCATTAGGTATTATGGACGATTCTCTGCGCGCTATTGACAGCGCCCAATTGTCTCGCGCGCAATTGTCGATGCGCAGTTCTCGGCGCGCAATTGTCCTGCGCGCTATTGACGCATCATCTTTCCATAGAGTTTATAAGGTTTCGGGGTCAAATGGTTAAGAGTCCACAAAGTGTTTCAATGGCTGTCACAATTGGAACACCCTACTAATAACAAGAAACGACATACCACATAATAATCTGTAATTATTTTTACTAACGAGCATTGTAATAGCATCCCTTCCAAAAGTCCTCAGGATTGCTCAAAGTCCAGTAACAGTCAAATACCTATGTCTGTATGTTAATAAGAAACAGGGTCGTGTAACCTGTAGCGAAACCTGAAGGGTCACATTCATATTCATATTCGATCATGTTCTAAAATTTTAACATGATTTATTTGAGGCTATAAGAGATCGTTGTATGAAGACCTCATCCTTTGCCAAAGTGAATATTTTACCAACAAGCAATGGCAAATATTACACAGTTGTGAGTTGAACCCTATTGGCAAATTGCCAATCGCAAAACAAAGTGCGACCCGCATGTTCCTTAATTCCTGAGTATCACTGCCATCTTGGAAAAGCAACAGCATTGATGTAGTAATAACATAATAATAATGATATAATAAGAATGACAGTAAGTAACAGGATTAATAAGGCCACAGCAATCAGAATTATATTACCCAACAATTAAGACAAAAAAGAACTTTCTTTGTTTATGACCCGTGCACTGTAAAGTACGTCAAAAAAGCTATATCGGGAAGTAACAAAACCTTAAGCACCTTTAGTATTTGCCATAAGACTTTATAGTACTGCAACACTTTATGTGAATGACAGAAGATTATTCTACTTCAGCTGCATTTCATTTGACTTACTACCTTAGTTTCTTAACCACGGTTCTCTGAATGACTGGATAGAAACATTTCAATTCACAGCAGTTTGCTTCATAACTTTCAAATACGTGTCCAATGTCATTCTGGTAGTTCACTTGCTTTGTTAGTCTTACGCCAAGTCTAGAATGAGCAGAGTAGCCAGACAGAGAAGGCACAACATACAACCTGACATGAAGAAGAACAGTCCACACGCTATTCTGAAAGATAGCTACTGGTTTGAAATGCAAGCGATTTTATGTGCATCGTAATGGTACAAGTGCGGGGTGGCCAGCCTTCGCTTTCACTTGTCTGTTATCCTACCCACATGGCACAGCCACGTCACGCTTAACTCATTTAATAGCATGCTTTACTCGTTTCAAAGCATGTTTACTAATTTGATAGCATTCTTTACTCATTTTATAGCACCAATAAACAGAAGCCTCGAGTGCCTACTCTCAGTCAAACACACTAGCCCCAAAACAGATCCTTCCAAGTATGGCAGAGTAATATCACTCGGCTCTTATGACAGTACATCTTTCAAGCTTAGCCTTGTATAACCTAAAGCAGCATAATAAAAATATCAACTGTTAGCTGTATCAAACAGGCCAGACAATGCATTCTTAACAGACTTCTTAAGTACACAGGGAATCTCTTTTGGATCATTTCAAGCATATGGCTACATTATTGTTTGATTCAGGTCTATCTAATATTGAAATTCATGTTATAACATGGCTTGCTAAAAGGAGCAGCCTTCCTTCCTCTGGAAGAATTCAGTTAAATGAAAGTACAAATATCTGTTCTACAGTTTGAAAAGCTAAAAGTACAACAATAGAAATCAGCAGAAAATAAGGCACAAGCAACGATCATCTGTCTAGATAAGTAAATGTATCATTTTGGCTGCATGATCTCAAATATCACAACAAATAGAGAATTACAGTCTAGTCTCTTAAAATGGTTACAGTATAGTCTCTTAAAATGGGTAACACTTAGTTCAAAGGCATAATTTCCATAAAACGCTGTGGACTAAAGACAGCGAAAACAAGGTTTCAAAAACGTCATGAAAATCGAAGCAGTTCATACAATAAAACGTATCACCTAGCCGAGAAATAGAAAACATCAAAACCACAGAATATCATCATGAGAGCCAATCCTTAAGCAGCCAGTACAGCGCAAATCCGCCTAGCGTCTAACAACACTTCCCGTATCGTTCTGGAAATACGGTTGCAAATGTCAAATGTATTTTCCTCCCGATATATAAGTGTCAGAAACATCCCTCCCGCCAACTGCCGTCGTTCTGCGTCGGCATTGTCAAGTTCTTCTTCCAGCTGGAAAGGAAATGTACAGGAAACGTTAATGTAGTATACAGAAAGTGGAATGTATAGAGTAACTACGACCTGTAGCCTACACATCAAGTGTAACTGTACAGTGGATAATTGACATAAATGTTATCTATAACTACCATAAGTACATATATATATATAATGTTCGTTTATTGAGAAGAAAAGGTAGAGAGACCGCAACCTAGTGACAAGAAGGGCTAGAAATAATAAGAAGGAGACTGAAAAGTACATAAAAGTCATACGAAGGCGGGTAGGTTGAAATGTGAGTAAAGGTCATTGTCGTTTTGAGCGCGCTCCTAATCAGGGCAGGAGAAATAAAGTTTCTGAAGTCCATTTTTGGTAATTCAAAACAAAGTATGCAAAAATATTTGTATTTGATCAGATTTTCTTAATAAATGTAAAAATATTAATACTATTCGCAAAGCCAGCAGTCACAAGCTGAACCCAGAGAAGCTACATGGTAAGACTGTACTAAGTTGTTTGCAGAAAACTGTATCAGTCAGCAAACAGTATTATAGTTTGCTATCAGCTTCAACTAGGCAGCAAACAATTTCAGTGATATATTGAGCTCGACCTCACGAATTATTGACCTGTAGCTATAAAATTCTATGGATGACCAACCAGTTAACTTCAGTTTCACAGATGTTTACCTATAAAAAATGATGAATTGTTGACCTATAGCTATAAAATTCTTTGGATGACCAAGTTAACTTCCGTTTCACAGATGTACTACCTATAAAAAATTATGGATGACCCAAATGTTGTGCATTGCAGCTGCAAAGAGCGTAAAGTGAAGTAAAGAGAGGTCAACAAACATACCAACTTGTAACCAAAACTGTTCTGTTAGGAGGAAATGATGAACATAGGCCTACTCTGACTTCACCATTTGCCTCTTCTTAATTAATACATTGTAACTCAAACTGGACACATACTTATATCTTTGTGTTTTTTATCTTCCAAACTGACGGACCGCAGTATGATTTACGGGTATAGAATGAACAAATGATCACAAGTTACAAGGTTCAATTTTACAGTCTGGCACCTATGCAAGGCAGTTGCCAACGCACCAATTCATTTTACATCTCAGTTTCCAAACACCACCAGGTGAGAGAAGGCTGGCCTGCATTTACCTCTAACAGGGCTGCAGGATTCTAATGTTGATCCCACATTCATCTTGCAAGACTGAATAATCCTTTATCCTAAACGTCTCTCCTCCACTTACCATAGCTTTGGAATGACTGGACTGCTATCTCACTTCTCATCTAGACCAGCGGCTTTCACACAGTGGTAATTGTAAATTGTAATTGTAATTGTAAAGCTGAATTTGTAAAGCGCCCCTCAGAGCGAACTCAACAGAGGCGCTCCCGACCCGATGGAACAAAGCCATAGGCAAACAACAT
>JAQFXW010005003.1:0-10676 GCA_034693945.1 Dendrobaena attemsi
AGTATATTACTTGCAAAACTTGAAAATATCGGGATCCGGGGTCAAAATTTATGCTGGTTTAAAAGTTATCTTACCAAGAGAAAACAACTTGTCGCATGTAAAGGCCAGTTATCTAAACTTGGAGTGATTAATGTTGGAGTTCCACAAGGCTCTATACTCGGTCCTCTACTATTCTTGATATTCATCAACAGCGGCGGATCTAGAAATTCAGTAAGGGGGGGCCCAACAATTTCGCAACTCATCTTCCACAAAATGTAATGTTATTTTGTTATCAATCACACATTTCTTATTTCCTTGATAAAAATACGTTACGGTTAGATTTGGGTAAGCAGGATTAGGTAAAGTTAGGGTTTAGTTAAGACCTTTTAAAGAGGACATTCGCGCGCGAGCGCCCAAACTTTGCTCTCCTCCCTCTCCACTCTCTTTGATTGAACCCCTCTGCTGTGTTGTATTGAACCCTCCTCCGACTCCACTCTCTTCGACTAGGACACCTTCTCCCCGTCTGTACTGTCGTACTGGACCCCATCTAACACGTCGCTCCAGCTGTGTGTTGGCCAGTTGTTTGTTTATTGTGCTCCTTAGATGTTGAGGATGACCGTCGGTGTGTATTCAGTACAGGCGGAGATGATACGAAGTTTGAAAATAGGTGATCTTTTGAGATGAGGTTTTTTCAGTGGCGCGTGCTTCGTGTTGAAAGTGATGTGCAATTGTGCATGGTATGATTACTGGTAGAAGTTGTTTGTTGCCACTGTGTGATTTATTGCCACGATTGTGCCATAATATATGCGTTCGTCTACTGTAGGTTTTCGTTCTAATGAATTTTATAGAGTAGGTCCCTTATGCTTATACGTCGATCATCTTAGTTATTAAGGCGTTGTAAAATAACACAAGCAGTTTTCAGTTTTCAGCCGAGTGCAAAGTTTCAGTTCAGTCCAGTTTTCCGTTGAATGCAATATTCTTTCAGGTTTCAGTTTCAGTTCAGTCCAGTTTTCAGATCAGTTATGTTGAGACCAGTAGTTGAGCAGTTAGTCGTCAGTCGTAGCTATTAGTAGAAAGATCGGCTGCCCAGCAGCAGGCTGATGATTTGTCGTTGTTCAATTTGTGTAGTTTGAGTTTAATGAGTGTGCAGTGTATACACGAAAGATAGGAAGGAATCTGCCTGTGTTTCGACTGCTTGCTTCTTCGTTGACTGTATTCGTCGGGGTAGAAGTCGTCTTAGACGTTTGATTGGTCACGGAGGAGACCCCTTAGCCTCGCTGTACTGACATACGTCGCACCTTACGAGTTGGAGAAAAGAGAGTTTCGCTACTAACAGTAGGCCTAGTTAGGCTATAAGCAAAAGGATCGGCAGTGTTGATGTTTTGTTTCTTAGTTTCTTAGTCTACTGAAGAATACATAATCGATTGTCTTCTAATAGAACAGCCAAAATAATGACATTGAAAAATTGTTGATAGCTATTTGTTTGGAAGGTTTTTATTCTAAATTGCTATTCTTACATTCCTTTCATCTTATGAGATTTCGACACCATAGCAGTGGAGGTCAATGTTGTTACACGGCTTTTGCATATGTAATGTGATTGGTTCATGACAATCTTCGTGACGTCTTTCAGATCATCCTCCTGTGTGAAATTTAGAAATTATTGTTTGCATTACACATCGACTCTCATTTCAACTTGATAAACTTCACCACCATGCAGTCAATAGCTTCGGTGCTGTCATGAATTTCATACTAAACTGTTGGAATTCTTAGCTTTCGATTTCTCGCCTTCTGTCTATCTATTAATTAATAGGGCCTACACATGGAATATCCATTCGTCCCTCCATACAACCATCCATCAATCCATCAGTCAATCAATCCATCAATTCTTCCATCTATTCGGCTCTCTGGCCTGCAATTGAAATAATAATATGTTCTTCAGATTCTGTGTACAGGGTCGCATTTACTGTGGTGGAGGCCCCACTGCACCTCCATCACTTTTTTACCAGTCATTGATCGGTTTGTTGCTGCTTTGCAAGTAGTTGTAACATCGGCTGGGTTTGTTGAAGCTCATTTTGTCTCAAGTCAGCAGATGCTTCTGCTGTGAGCTTTTATGACTAAGAGAGGTCATCAGCTTTTTTAGGACATGGAATACGCCCCCGAGAAATTTCGTTTAGTTTTGCGTACCCACACGTAGGCCAATATTTAAAAAACACTGGACATGCATATGTTTGAATGTTCTGATGACGGCCCGGGCTAGTGAGTTTTGGATCAGCTTCAAGCATTTAAGTTTGAATGTTTGATGTCTTGTGCTGACTTCCTTATCCCTATTACTGCACGTAGACATTATAATAATTTTTAAAATCGTATTTTTGATTGCCAAAATATCAACTGGACTGCGCCTCGAAATATATTCCTAACTATTATGAAGATGCCGTTATATGCAACCTCTTCCTCTTCTCACTCCTTGCTTCTTTGCCTTTAGGACTAGGCCTATAGGCCTATATAGACAAGGACTGTTCTGACCAAAGAGATTGTATACTACACCTCCGTTGGGCGCTTACTGAGGTAGGTTCCTCCATCTGGGATGATCTTTCAAACGCATTATCAGTAAAACTAATGACTGGATTTATCGGTTGTTCTAACTGTTTGATTCACTTTCTCCTGGGCCTACCGCGCTGAGAGCAACTCTATGAGTACAATACACATGTAGCTATTTTGACAGATTTGCTTTACAAATCACTAGAAGCGAATAATCAAGCGATACGTATGATACGACGATTTGAATTTAAGTGAATACAACCATAATGTTCACAGTGTTCAGCTGCAATTCAGATTAGATCAATAATCTTTTTAAAGCAACGAGGCAACTTCCAGAACTGCACTGAATGGTGCATCTCACGGTTCAATCATGTCTCAGCCTAAATGAAAGATGATCTCCATTGGCTTCCCATACAGCAGCACATTCTTTTTTAGAGTTTCTTCTATTGCCCGACGTTTCGTTTTCTCTCAAGCTCCATCCTATTTCTTCACCTTAGCCTCTGATTCTCTGGGTCGCCGTTCTTTGCACTCGACTACACGTGATGATTTTCTCGTTCCTTTCTCGCGTACTGCAACTATGCAGCAAAGATCTTTTTCGGTTGTGGGACCGGCTGTTTGAAATGGTCTCCCACTTGCCCTTTGCAACACCTATTATTATTATTTGATTTATCGACATGAAGCTGCTTCTTGTTTTGTGAAACACGTAATTATTATATTGACGAATACATCAATTAGAGCAAAATCAGTGAATATTAATCGCCTACATCTAGGCCTACAGTATTAGTGGTTTTACGGACAATAACGAACTAACACATTCTACTGCCGTATTTACTTTCTCATTCTATAAACCATAAACTAACTGCTCTGGAAACTTAAGTCGAGCAGCAAGAGCTTTATGGAGCTCTAATGGAAGCAGTCGTCCAACAACAAAGGAGTCAGGGACTCCGTTCATTCGTTAACTCTGTTGACTAATGTCATAAACCTAAGTGTGGCCTTAAAGCCTATCCACAGTGCATGTGCCGATTATCAACTAAACTATGTGAGAAAATGGAGATTGAAGTTTAATTAATGCATGAAAATCATCCTCATGAAAATCATCCTCACGCACAACTAAGGCCTACTTTCATTCCATAACCCATCATTTAAGAACCGTTGTATTCTTCTGCTACGAGAAGAATTTGTTATAGTTGTAACGAAATTTAAAGTCATCGCATTATCTTCCAGTCTGTAGGTTTATCCTACTGGATTCATGTAGCGGCAAGTTACTGTCAAGAGTGGCTGAAATGAGAGCTAATCCTACGAAATTATAGCAGGACAAGCAATTGTTCGCTGTTAGTTTAGCGCGCTAACAGCAATTCATAAAGCGCCTCAATGAATATTAGTCAAAGGAGGCCACGAGGTTCAAGGATGGGCCGATCTCGACAAACCACAATTCGGATTCTGCTGTTAGGCTATTTGTGTTTTGCTGGTTTCTGCATGTAATTCTTTCTACTTCAAGTATTCTCTATAGTTCTTTGATTCCATTGTTCTCAATTCAAACTGCTCTCTCATTCTGCTATTCGCTAATTCTTCTGTTTTCTAATCCTATTGTAAAATTTAATTGAGGTGTTTTAAAAATATACTGCTGTGCTATTCTACCATCGCAGATCACTAACTGTAGGCCTAATTTTATAATTAGAGGTTTGCGTTGCACCGCGAAAAATCCAATTACAGAGTCACTATATGCGCACGATGGCCAAAATGCGTTTCCCTCTTCCAACGTTAGGCCTAACGATGTCAAAGCGTAGGCTAATTGTAATTAAGAGAACGAATGAGAGATTTGAGGAGCGTCTTATGGGTTGCCATCGCGCATTGAATTGCTGTCTTCTAAGCTTATTAAGGAGAGAGGAGCAGAAGGCGCCAGAGGAAAACCCGGATGCCATCAAGGACAGAACAGTGTGGAGACAACATGTTGAGGCCTCATCATGGGCGCGGCCGAGTGTAGGAGAGCAATGATGAACTACGTATGAAGCTCATTAACCGGTTGCGATTTGTCATTCTACAGGTAGCCTATGTCATCACCAAACATTGCTCAGATATTTACCAGAAGAATCTAAAGGGAAAGCAAGCAGACCAACCAAACACATTATTCGTTTGGAGTTGGAGAGACGAACAGCAAACAAGGAATTTTGTCGCGCTTGCAGATGGATCAGTGAAACTATTACCATCTGAATTGAGAAGGTAAGATGCTGTTCAATTTTGAAAGAATGGATTAATGAGCGCATTAGTGAGCGCCTCTGTTGAGGTTACTCCAAGAGGCGCTTTATAAATTGAAGCTTACAATTACAACAACACGAGATTGATTATAAAAGAAACACTCAAAAGACTGCTGAAAACTTTATTGCTAGAATACGTGATATAAAATGCTTTTCACTCGTTAGTATACAGTCAACAAAATGTTCCCAGTTATTGTGCATCTAAAAAAACATTAAAAACTAATCAAAATTCTGCCGAGAGCGAAAGAGATCGCTTTGTAAATGGCGATACAGTATAGATGTCGCTAGTATAATGCTAGAGGAGAGCTACAGACCACGAACCGAATCAACCGTTCCACCAGAAACTACATACGACTATTAATTCTATAAACTGTTCTCGTAAACTAAAGACGCCGTTCAACTTCTACAGGTTCTTCAGATCGATTTGTAAAGTCAAAGGTCAAAGCGGGACTAGTTGAGCCTCGTTGTTGCTGGTTTGTTGAGGTTTGCTAATCTTCAAGTTGAGGTGCGATTCAACGACAAATTCAAAAATCCTGTTTCAAACAGAAATAAGATAATGATATGGTTAGGCTACGAAAACTCCATAGACAAGGAAGTATAATCAGATAAGATGAGACAAATTAAGACAAGAAGAAGCAAGGTAAGGCAAGGCAAGGGCCATAAGGATAGGTAAGGTAAGGTATAGCAAGGTAATGTAAGGTAGTATGCGGTATTACAAGATAAGGTAGTATGCGGTATTACAAGATAAGGTAAGATTGAATGAAGTAAGGTACAGTAAGGTAAGGTAAAGAAAGACAAGGTAAAATAAGACCGGGTAAGGTAAGGCACGGTAATATTATAAGACAAAGTAAGGTATATTTAGGCAAGTTGCAAAGTGATGCATGGCTATACACGGTAAGGTAGGGTTAGGTAAGGTAGTTTGAGACAAGAAAAGGTAAGACAAAGCAAGGTCAGATAAGGTAAGGTAAAAGGCAAGGTAATGTATGGTAAGACAAGATAGTGTAGGGTAAGACAAGGTAAGGTAAAGAAATGAAAGCTAAGGTGAGGTAAAGCAAAACAAGATAAGGTAAGCTAGGCGAAGTAAGGTAAGTCAAGGTGGAGCACGGCTATTTAACGCAGGGTTAGACTTTTAGCTAAGGTAGATAAGATACGATTACGCAAGGTGCGGTGCGTCTATGTACGGTAAGGTGGAGTAAAGCAGAATACGATAACGGGAACACAGGCTCTTGGGGAAACAGCATTTCCCCATCCATTGTTTCCAAAGCCTTTCATCATCATCATCATCATCATCATCATCATCATCATCATAATCATCATCATCATCATCATCCTCATCATCATCATAATCATCATCATCATCATCATCATAATCATCATCATCATCATCATAATTGTCAGATATTCGGTTGTCATTTCGAGTGACTTTTGCAGATGTGGATTGACAAGGAGAGAACCAGTAGATATTCGTCTGTCTTTCGACCGGTCTCTGAACTCCATCTTGGAGTGACAACTAACCACCACCTGCTATCAAAGCAACCATCGACCGATGTCGTGCAGATGAAGACGCCACAGACATGACGATGAAAAGGTAAGATATTGTAATTTTTAACCAATTCGTGAACTGCGCGGTGTAAATGAAATCGTGTCTATCGAGCATTTTGCATTTAAATCGACTCATTCGCTCATTCATTGCGAAAATGTATATAGCGCCCTTCACAGATGACCTAATCAGACGAAGTTCCTATCATCCTGTCTCGCTCTATCCCTAATTCCATCCAGTCGTTGATTGGAAGATCCTTCCAACCCGCTCATTCAATCTCACTTTGCCGATTCTATCCAGAGTAGAACGAGAGAGGAGAGGAATTAGAGAACAATAGATATGCGAGAATAAAGAATAACGAGATTAGAGAACAAAAGAATATAGACAACACTTGAAATCAGATAACAGTAGAATTAGATAACAATAGGATTATAGAACCATAGTATTAGAGCGCAGATGAATTAGACAACAGGTGAATTATAGAACAGTGGGATTAAGTCTCCAAACGATCTACAAATCTCATTGCATCTCTGAAATAAAATCTTTCAGAATTCCGTATGTTCTTAGTTCATACCGTCGCTCCCCCACCGTAATCTGCCTCAAGCTCATCTATGCCCTTACACTCCAGATTTAAGTATCACCTTCTCAAGAATTCCTACCCTAACACATCCCATCTTCTGCCTACGAATCTTACTCGTCCTTAGCAAAACCCGACCTCCCGACCTCCACTGAACATTTTTGGTCAGCATATCTGACACAGTGCAACGCTCGTGAGAAACTGTTGCCCTGCGCTTAGATCACTAGTGACGATCAAGAAATTTTGATTTCTGTTAATTAAAGGAAGAGACTCATTCTATGAAGGATTTGGAGTAAATGGCTTCTAGTGATATTGGTGTAAAGGAATGATTTGCCCCACAAATTTCAGATTACCGCGGATTTAGGTATAAAATGGTCACTTCGTCTGAATACTACAGAAAATTACTGCATAGAATAGTATGTCGAAAGAAAATAGACCCATATAGTGGAAAAGCACAATCAGTGCATTTTATTTTAAAGGAGCTATGTAAAGTTTTATACAACTGAGACTACTGTTTAGAGTATGCAATGAATTATACAGAGATACGTAGAGCAAACTAGGGAACAGTAAACTTGCAGCAGAGCCTAAAATTGCAGAATAGCAGAATTATTGAATAGCAGAATTTGAGAACACTTAATTAGAGAATAGGATTGGAGAACAGTAAATTAAAAGAACAAAAGAACAGTACTGTTAGAACTACAGAACAACAGTATAAGAGAACAGCAAAGTTTAAAAACAGTAGCACTACAGAACAATTATATCAGATAACAGTAAACGAAGAACAATAGAATTACAGAACAATAGTATTAGAGAACAGTAAAGTTAAAGAACAGTAGAACTACAGAATAATAGGATTATAGAAGTTACAGAAAATTTAAGTTGATGAACAGTAGCATTACAGGGCTATAAACATGGGCGCCCGCACATAGGGGTAAGAGGGGCACTTACCACTCCTGGAAAATTGATGTAGGCCTACTTGTATTTTTAACTGCTAATTTTACGAATTCATAAAACTGTTAATTCAACATTTTCACACTTTTCTAATCATAACCACAGCTGCACAGGATACCCATCTGGCCGTCTCGATCGTTTAGGCCTACTATTGCCTCGTTCTGTTACTTTTGTATAGCCTACAGCGGCACTTTCGAAGCCGAAGCTATGACTTGGTTTGACTAGGTCTATTGGTCTTCATCGCCAATGCAAGACACTAACAGCCACTTTCTTGATATACTTTCACATAGGCCTACTGAATTTTACCATGCCATTCTTGAAGCAACTTTCGTTTTCTTAACAATACCTGTGACTACGTGTACAATTGAAAGGCCATTAATATATTTTAATAGGCCTAACATGCGTCGTGTGAAAACATGACTAAGAGCGACCATGGTAGATGACCATTTGTCCGGGTTATGCTAATTGCTAATTGCTCAGTGTACAGAGAGAAAAAGTGAACGCCGAAAAAGTAGTTTTTAGACAGTGGCCGAACACCGCTTCAATTTCTATTCAAATACAGTCATGTAGTCTCTCGCTTTTTAACTGTTCAGTCTGTTCTGAAAACTTTCTGTATGAGTAATGAAAAACTTAACTTTAAATCATGGAAATTGGAAAACTGTCACGAGAGTACAATTAAGTTATGAGTGATTCAGGCCCCTATTGGATATTATTTCACATTTTGAAATTATACATTTAAGAACTTTATGAAAATGTGAAACGTTCATAATCATAATTGTTAATTTCTTTTGTTGAAATATTAAAACTCTTGTGTTTTGCCCCTCTTGTAAAAAGTGTGCGGGCGCCCATGGTTATAAAATGTGAGCGCAGAAGATTACAGAAGAGTAAAATAAAGAACTCTTGAATTAGAGAGCGGTAGACTTGGAAGCAGTAGGATTGGAGAATACCTAAGGTAGAAAAAATTACAATTAGAAAACAGTAGAATTACATAACAGTAGACTTAGATAAGAGCACAGAATAAGAGAATACTAGAACAAGAAAACAGTAAGACAAGATAACAGAAAAATTACATAACAGAACAGTGGCGTAAGGCAGCCTATAAATATAAATAAATTAGAAGTGTCTCCTAAGGCATAAGCGAGACCTGAGGCAGCCATGGGCATGAAGTGTTACCGACTTAATTTGTTTGGCCTCGGCATATGCAGGCGTATGGCAAATCGTCTTTCTCGCCGTCTCAGTTTTCCAACGGCATTGAACTAATTTAAGACGCAGGTATAGGCTACATCGGAAATCTCGAGCAAACTGTATACCTTGGTGGATTTCAACCTCGATTGAGAGTCTAGAATGCCAAGAACTACGTTATCGAACAACCCTTAATTAAGGGCAAATTGTAAATGAAATTGCTGTATTCTTTACCGCGAACATTAAGGCTATGTCCTTAGTCATAATTGAGATTGTCAAGTTCACCAGGGTTCAACAGGTTCACAAGTTCAGCGTTGCCCGTTTGAATAGGTGACACGCTCTATCTTCTGTGATGCATTAACATCAACTGTGTTAATTATTGTAAAGTCATGTATGCAGGTCCATCTCTTTCCCCGATTAATTAAATTTACCAGCTGGGCCTATATCAATTTTGTAATGTGGAGCACAGCTGATTTGTGGTGTAGCCGACGTAAGTTTGAGGCACAGTATCCAATCAAATTAACAGCACTGGTAGGCCTACTGACTCTACTGAGTCTAAGAAATAGGCTACTTCTGCGTAGATGCTTGAATGAGTTCTTCTCTCTTTAGGTAGCGCTATATTAAATTATCGACTTCAATTGCAACTAAGGTGGGCATGTAGGGGACCACTCAAGTTTGAGATTCAGAATCTATTAAGTAAGACATGACCAATCTTGAACTGGTAGGCCTATACGTCATCACATGGTCTGCGTTTTAGTCAACGTATAATTATAGCTGATATTGCTATGTAGGGTCTACAGTTGCTAACATTATATGACACAGAAGATAAAGGTAGATTAGATTAGTTTAGATACAGTGGAGTGCTGCAAAACAGTGCAGAGGTATATCCGAGTACAGTATAAAAATTTTGGCCTATAAGAATAGAGAAGCATAATATACCTTTATTGCAAAGGCCAAAGCACGTCAGAATGTAGCAGAGACCAATAGCATACAATACAGATCGTATAGAGTAGGCCTACAATAGATTGCAGCGCATTTAATCAGAGTGTACGTTAGCGTACATCAAAGTATAGCAGTACGTTGGATGGCACTAGAGCACAGTGTAGAATGGACCGCAGAGCGTCTTAGAGAAAAGCAAAGAAGATCTATAGTCTAGTAGATCTAGGAGTAGACTTAAGAAGAGCAACACTAAAGCTACATATTGTTTTACCCATTATACTGTACTCTCAATGATGATAAGCCTAAATCTTGCTCCTTTATTTGCCCAGTAATAATATTATCTTTACATCGACACTATTTTGTTGATTGCATTTTCCGATGGCAAAGACCCTTACAGGAATATCTAGGCCTAGTCTGGGGATCTTTGGATATTCTTTTCCAAACGGAATAGGACTCTTCCACTTGGACTGAACGCTCCACAGGCTGACACCAGGCTACCACCAAACCACACACACATACACACCCTTCCACAGCAGAATATAGTGCAGATTAGAATTGATAGCATTTCATTCATATATTTCTATACCGCCTCTTCAAATCTACTATTATTCAGAGGCGGTCCCGACTACAGCCTGGAAGCATAGCTCGAGGGTACGTATGGTACGTATTTTATTTTTTGAAAGGTACGTACGTATTTTAACGTACCTTATTGAAG
>JAQFXW010005004.1:0-10676 GCA_034693945.1 Dendrobaena attemsi
TGACATTAAATTATGCAGCGGACAACATAGAAATAATACTTCCGGCATGACGAAAGCAAGGCTATACATAAAACAAGACTTCGCAACAGCATACTAGTAGCGCTCCTAGCGAGAGTAATCGTGAACAACACATTCAGGAGATACGCATTAATCCTATTTTGACATTAAACTAATTCAAATGTTTGAAAATTACTATTAAATTCTACTAAAAAATAAAAAATAAAATAGAAATAAAATTTAAAAAATAAATGTGTGACGTCACACATGGCCTGATCCCCTCCCCCTGTCACAAACTGTCACACTTTCCTACACCCCCTCCCCCTGGAGCGTGACGTACTTTATGGATGGCCCCTAACGGAGATGTTGGCTATCTATGAATTTCGACGACTGGACTTGGGTGAGTGGGGCTGGACTTGGGTGAGTGGGGCACCTAAAATAGATAGGTCAGGACAGGAGGGTGGGGGAGGGGGGTTTGTATGATCTAAACAGGATGTAGTTAAGTTTTATCCCATGATTATCACAGGCTTTCTTCTCAATGGATTCTTTTAGGGCCTATATAAAAGGCGGTGTTTCAAGAACGTTTTCACTGAGTTTAAACTGTCACGTCTGGCCTTTCAGTCGACTGCAGCTTAGGCCTACAATTAAGCCCACAGAGGTCGTGTGTGTTTGCCTGTAGGTCGACATAAGGCGACGACTTCAAGTTCTCAAAAGCGTAAAACTCATGCTCAAACGCAATACCTAGGCTTAGAGTGCACGATTAAAATTGATTAACTTTTTTATCGCAGACTTTTCTCGACTTACCCAAAACTCACCCAGGTCGCATGCAGTCCTTAATGTTATATTTGCCGTTCGCAAATTGAAATATATCTGTTTATCTTTCAAGCGCACAGCAGAGCCATTGAAGTTAATTCCGAAACGTTTTGCTGATGTAGACCTACAGGCCCTACAATAGAGCTCAGCTTTCATAACTGTTGCGTCGGAGTTCGTACAAATAAGTCTTGGCGTCGTGAGGGTCAGGGTAGGTGTCGTGAGACTTGGTTCGGGTCATGAGGGTCGGATTGGGGGAGCAGCGTTGTCTTTAGTAGGCCTGTGATAATAGTTCGTGGCAGAGAACGGTGGCACTTTGATGCTGTGCAATTAGACCTACAGTGCAAGCGGTTCCTATAGCTCAGAGTTTCCGAAGTAACATATCGGAATGTGCAGATGGAGCTCTTCTAGAACCAACATTGGCCCATGGTATCCGTATCGGGCATAAAATGGGTCTCGTCTGCTGTCTAAAATGCAGGCCTAAAAATGTCTGTAGGTCTACATGGTGCCAGAGAACGATTTCTTCAGACTGTAGCCATAGGTTCAGTGTCAGATGTAATTAGAAATCAATGGTAAAGTTGGAGGCCTCTGTGAAAGATAAACAAACACTCTTCGAATCTTCATCGCAAAGCAGATAGAACGTCATCGATCGTATCTAACTCCGTAATTTGTACACGGAATGATATCGGACGATTCGGATCGATTGAAGAGCTTCATATTATTATAACTTATCGGCAGACACAAGCAACAGTAAGTAGCCTAGAGAAATCTTCTTGTAACGTTGATCTGTAGGCCTGTCTCAGAAACACAATTTAAATTTCCCAATTACACAAGACTATATTAAAGAAGTTTTTTCAGCCAACCATATTGCATCTGACTTTAAAGCTCCATTGTGACACTATAAACACAGTCGCATAAGTTTTACGTTTGAAATTTTGACCAAGGTCAGAGTGTTAATTATTATACAGAGGGCACATATACATCGGTGAACTTAAAAACTCCAGACCACTCTCTGACAATGCAGATCTCGAGCTCCATTCTACGTCCAAACTGTGCACCAACTCCACCAAGGGTGTGGCGGTGTAGCGGTGTAATTGGGCGCCTTGCGTCCTAAGAGTCGCGGGTTCGAATCCGTCTCATGCCACTGCTTAAGTACCTTGAGCAAATCCTTCACTCACAATTTCTCTGAGGAAAGGGGTCGTACAGTGTAGTATAATGGATACAAACCGAATATTAAGAATAGGCCTATAAGTTATAAGATTGAGGCCTCTAGGTAGATTCAACTTTCATTAGCCAGATGACATAGCAAATGAGGCGCTTCGGTGTGTTAACTCCGACTCAGTATCAGCGCTGCAGTTGGGAAAGCCTCTGAGTAACGACGAACTTGAAGAAGAGCTAATGGAAATCTTAGAAATAAAAAATGCAAGATAATAAGATGAGTATAGCCTATAGGTCTGATGTTGCATGCTGACAAGAAAACTTCTATTGTTGCAGAACAACTAGGGATCTTGTCAAAAAATCCTGCAGTCAATACACTCATGACGTGGGTGACGTCACTAAAAATCACTAACGTTCGCCCAATAGATATATTTTTTAATTTAAAAAATTATCCCCTACGACGCTTGCTAACATTTGTTTTAAAGTAGGCCCTACCCATTTAAAAATAAAATTGTATAGGCTGAAAGGGAATTCATATTTAGGCCCTACGTATAACTGCCAAATTTCACCAAAACATTTCAAACAGAACAAAAGTTACTCAACATTTAGTGAGGTTATCCACTGTTATTTGACGGTTCAGAAACGTGTAGGAGTTTTTCGCTAATATTTCAACTTTTTAGCATGAAATCGTATAGGCTTAATAGAACTTTATATTTACATAGGCCTATAACTACCAAATGTTGTCAATATTTTTCACACGGAACAAAAGTTACAGCACTTTAGAGTTTAGACGAGGCCACTTCCTGCATTCTGATGACTCAATAAAGCGTAACGCAACAAACTTTACAAAATGAAGTGCTGCAACATTACTGTTGTTTTGTGAAAAATATTTTGATCAAATTTGGTCATTATACGTACGTATGAATTACATGTCTTTCATTTTAAAATGTTTACATTTGGATGAAATATCATATGTTTACGTTTGCTGAAAATATCAGCAAAAACAGTAAAACGTTACTTAAAGTTAAACCATCAAAAAACGGTGGGTGACGTCACTAAAAGTTGAATAACTTTTGTTGTGTTTGAAATATTTTGGTAGCATTTGGTAGCTACATGTATATATATATATATATAGGCCTATGAATTGCATTTCAATCTGTAAACTGTTATTTATATATTCGTACTTCTTACCGAAATACTAGCAGAAACGTAGGGGGATTGTTTTTATGAAACACCCCGAGAGCATAATTGCACCAACTCGCTGATAAATAATCACCCAAATATGACGAGGAATTTTTGGTGTAGAGTCCTGGAGTGTGAGTGATGAATTTAAACTGATAGTCAAGGGACGTGGAACGTCAAAGTCACTTAGAGGGTAAAAAAAATAAACTGAGGGCTCATTTTCCGAACCCAGCAAATAGGACAATAACTTTAGGTAAGTAGGAAACAATACATGGAAAGATAACATTAGAATATCAGTTGCATATCGGAATTATTGTTTAATCTGTTTGACTGTTCGATAGTATAATTGAGCACAGGTGCAAACCCAGCCACGCTGAAGCACTTATTTATATATGCAGTGAGTGTCTCGATAGAATACAGCTTGACTAAGTAATGAAGTATCGAGACCAGTAAAAGGTCAGCATAAGTAGGTGTACGCATCTTATGCTCCGATTTTGCACTTAATGTCCAGAGTATAGGCTACACACGACGTGTATCGGTACAACGTATGTATACAGCACATTGTGAATAAGCCCATTGACTCCCTATGGTGTTAGGCCTACCCTAAATACTATAGCTGACCTGAGGAATTCACGGACTTTGGAGCACAATTGTACTTAATAGACTGTCGAAGAAACTGTCGTAAAGTGATCATGAGATCTATATCTAGGTCTGCAAACAGTTGAAGCAGACGACTTCCGAGCATCTCAGCTGGGATCAGAAATAATTACAGTCGATGACCGAGTAACAAACAGTCGCTATGCTCTGATATGACGAAACTATTATTCGGTTACATGCTACAGGGAGTTAGGCTGTTGACCTACAGCTGCTGCCCAATGAAGCGAGATGTAAGAATTAGGAACGCTTCTAGTCTTCAGTACTTTAAGGTGAGCGGTAGGACTTGGGAGTTGCAGAAACGGCATTGCATGGCTGGATAGGACTAATGGATGCTGCAGAATAAAATTGTTCAGAATGGAAAGACTCTTGTAAACGGTAATAATTCTTCATTATGCCTATTTAGTAGGCAACATCGTTGTCGATTATCACCCCAAGTCCCCAACTAACAATTAAGATTAAAATAGTAATGATGACAACGACGTCGATGATGATAATTGTTATTAATTATTAATAATAATTATATGGTCTTTGAAACATTGTGGTCCAGAGAACCAAGATGGCCTTGCGCTGATCAACCTTTGCGGCTATTCCGTCACACCCAAACAACGGGAGACCAGCGCAGAAATTTTCGACCATCGGATCTAAAAATTCCTTTAAAGAAATTTATAAACCCTTTAGTCATTCATCCAAATTTCATCTGAAAATCGACACCCGCCTCTCTTATTTGATGACCTTTTCAAACAATACCAAAATCTTCATACATTTTCGTTGGCTTACATAAAACGTTCAATTAAGAAAATTCCTTACAATATTATTTTATTCTCTTCTGCCATCTGCTAGCGGACCACAGGTTGAGAACCGCTGAATTAAGCTATGCAGTTCCGAGAGAAATGTTCATCGAGAATAATACGATAATAAAAATAGTGACTATACTAAGTACGTTTTAACTATTATTATATTAGTTAAGTTCTTTCCTTATCAAGTGGTTTTTGCTTTTGTTTTGGACTATGTTATGAAAAAAGAGCTAGATCCTGCCAATCGTTATTGCTTTGTGTATTTATCTTATGAAAACCAGAATAGTTTGTTTGTATGAATATGGATCGCACTGGCACGAGGCCCTGCCTATACGGGATTGACATGCAATTTGATTTCCCTTTGCTGCCCTGCATGGTTTAATTCCATTTGTTATGTTAGACCAACTTAAAACTGGCGCTACAAATAAATGAAAATGCGTCACAGGTCTAGTGATATATGCCTAGCCTAGGATCAATATTTACCTCAGAGGGTCTAATAAAATACGATGGAGTCTGAAGTTAAACTTCAGATGGAACGAGGATGGCCGTCATCATAGATTCAGTCAAATATGAATGTTTAAACTCTGGACCATGCTCTTAAACACCATCCATAGTGTGGGTTAAGAAGGATGTTACCCCAAACTTGACCTTTTTACGAATAATTTATTTCTCTGTGCATTATAATATATATAGTTACATGTATAATACTGCTTACTAATGTAGATTAGCTGTGCAGCTCATTTCACCAGACGACGACACATCAGGAATGATGTGTATTTTTAAAATGTTGTTCAGTACGCCCACTAGGCCCATGTGATTATTGTCATAAGTCAGTCGTATCTGAAACATCTGTGAATGCGGCTCACAATTTTATTTTTATATTTGAACAGACACGTGAAATTGCTTTATCTTGTTTAGTGATCTTGCGTGACAGCAGACGGCTATAGCGAGATAGCGGGAGATAACAGTTACTGGCTGCAGATTCCGTGTTCTATAGTCCCCACTGTAGAATTGAGTGACATCGAATGGAGAACCTTAACGAAACGACGATGCTAGCAGTAGGTAACTGGACGACAGAATGGACGTCGTTTTCCTCCAGCTCCTCCTCCTCATTCCTTTCCTCAGAGTATGGAGAGGATGAGATGGGAGTGGAGGAGGGGAAGAGCTTCTGGTTGAACGACGCCTGTCATAGCTTCGAGTTCTTCCTCTGTTCAGTCGTCATCGGAGCGATCTGTCTGATCGGACTCATCGGCAACGTCCTGTCCTTCGTCGTCCTCGCCAACGACAGGCAGAACCGCGTGGCCACCTTTCTCCTGCAGGCCTTGGCCGTCGTCGACTCCTCCCTGCTCATCGTCAGCGTCCTCATACTGTCCGCCATACTCGGTCCCTACCAGATACCGAGCACCCGTCGTACGCTGCGCATGATCATACCGTACATGAAGAAGTACATCAATCCCTTCGGACTGATCGCCCAGAGCTGTACGATCTGGATGACCGTTCTGCTCGCCATCAACCGATACATCGCCGTCTGTAAACCGTTCGCTGCCAAGCACATGCTGACGCTGCGTAAGGCTCAGCTGCAGGTGGCACTCATCGTCGTCCTCGCCTGCGCCTTCAACGTTCCCCGCTTCTTCCAGTACGACGTCGTCTACAATCTGGAGGGGAACGTGACGGTCCCTCGTAAACAGCTGACCGCTCTCGGGAACAGCGTGTCCTTTGACATCGGATACTTCAACGTCTTCTACAACATCGTCATCCTCGTCCTTCCGCTGGTCGCCCTCGTCGGCTTCAACACGAAGATCATCTGGGACATGCACGTCTCGAAGAACAACATGCAGCGCAACTCTCTCAACTACCTAGGTCTACAGGAACGCAGCATTACCATCGTCATGCTGATCATCATCCTCAAGCTCATCCTCTTCCACTCGCCCGACCGAATCGTCTCCGCCATTAAGATCGTCGAGGTGCATCGCAATCCGTTCATCTCCTGTCCACATCCGGTCATCTACGCATCCCACTTCTCCAACCTCCTCATCATCATCAACTCGTCAACGGACTTCTTCATCTACTGCATCTTCAGGGAACGGTTCCGCAGGATGTTCCGCATCCGTTTCTGCTGCTGTCCTCGAGCGGAACGGTTGCCATGGAGACGGACGTTTAACGGCGGCGTCGAGCGACTGCCATCCCACTCATCGGCCGAAAGTCATCGGTCACATACGATGCGCCTCCTGCTCTGCACGCGTCGCGGTAGCAACGCCTACGACGGAGGACGGTTGCTAAGCAGCAACTGCAGTAGCAGCCGATCGAGTCGAAACGTCAGTCGCCAAGAAACCGTGCCTATCCCGGCTCTTCCTCATCCTTCAAGCAACGGTCATGCCACACCGCTGACGTCATCGTATGAACCGACGACGTCATATCCATACGAACCAATGACGTCCCTCCCGGAAATAGTGACGCCGCCTTGAAACGACTACGCGTTAGTCGTTTCGGAAACACTAATAGATAGAAGCCGTCGTTGCCTCTTATGAATCATCAACGACATCATGATCGAGGCCTGACCCAATGATGGGTCTACAGCCAAGAATTCCCCAACAGAGCGACCGAAGTAAGCCCTGAACAAATTACATCGAACCACCGACATCGATGACGTCACCGTTGTCTGAACCAAAGACGTCGTTGTGCGGACCAGTGACGAAATATACGGAAATCACTCATTAAGCAACCGAAGTACGTTTCCTTAAGTTGCACGACGCATGCCATAGCTTCGTTGCCTGCTTAGAGGCACATATATACAGATGTATATACTTGTAATTGCGTCTGAATTGAGTGACTCTGATGCAGTGGAGAAATGACGGAGATCGGAATAAACATCTACGATTCTTATCTCACGTGTCTCTCAGATACGCGCTTCGCGTCCATTGAGAATATATTTTACTGACAGACAACGGACGATCAGGGCTCAGATAAGTCAGATTATAATTTGATATTGACTCAGCTGCATTTCAAACTATATACTGCACACTCTTGAAAGCGAAGATCGTAAGCATAATAAGGTGGACAGTGGATGACCATGGATGCTGTACGCGTAAAGCAGGATGTAAGAGCTCTTCAGGATGCGGTATAGGACTAGTGATCACAGATTTCAGATTCAGTTTTAGTTTATCATCTATCCTCGCGTCATCATCAACTGCAGGAGCGTAGACACTATCTTTTCAGCATAGGCCAATGTTCAGCCATGCAGCCGTCTCTACGCTGGGTTCGTTTCGATGTCGTATCTAAAGCAGCCCAATGTTCACTCGGTCAACAGCTTCCACCGATGTTGTCATGCTTGTGTTAGTAAGTGGTGTTGATAAGGCGAGCTTTTCGGAAGGCCGGAAGTCATTGCTTAAGGGGCCCTCTTAAGAAGCCGCAGGACCCCATTATCGAGTGGACTGCATGGTCCCGTTGTTCGCGCATGTTTTCACGCAGCGGGCATTCAACAGCCGAGCGCTAAGAATAACATTGTCTTGGTATCGGAGCAACTGATGCGTGACGTCTGATGCTAGGATAGAATGTTCCAGAAAGCATATTCATTTGAATAATTATTATAGCGAATTATTTATAGGTGCGACACCCAGAGATTATCACGTTCCAGTTTACATGGCATTGTATTTGTATCTATTAGGCTCGGCTATACTACGCCTCTACAAAGTCTACATGTATTTGCGAGAGCTGCTTAGTAACTAGTTTATTAGTTTACCTTCATCCTGCAGTAAAACTGTATAGGCCGACTCGATTAAGCAGACTCGATCCATTGCACGAATAAGCAGTGTGGTCTGATCATGCGAAACAACGAACTTTAACAAGAGATGTATACGTACTATTTGAAGACAAAATAGGCGTTATGCCTGCAAATGCGTGTTGCCGAAAATAAACTCATGTGCAATATGCGCTTACACAATAAGAATGAGGTAACTTGTTCATTGTCGTACTTCAGTTAGTTGTCAGTCTGGTTCAGACCGGTTTCAGCACATAGTCTGATGAAAAGCAGCAGCCTCAGTCTGCCATAATTGCCCGAGGATTCCTCCCCGTATCAATTATTTAAATAAGTGACAGATGGATTCGTTACTCCGCAATCGTTGACCTCATCATACTTGACATATGTCGGTTTTAGAGATTTATGAGTATACTCTGCTCGCTCTGTCTGAGTCGCGAAAGTTTAAATCGGAATGTAAACATGATGATCAGACGACGACGACCAGGAGTTCAAACCCCTTGTCCTAAATGGTACAATAATAGTTATAGTCATAGGAACCGGTTTTAACCAGCAACGCCCAATATACAACTGTATAGGCTAAAATTGTTAAATTGTTTAATTGTAAAAGGTAAAATTGCGCTGCAACAATTTAGACTGCGGCGAGTTTAGTCTGACCAGTGATTCCGTTAACACCTAAATTTTCGGAGTCCTAGACGCACCAGGATACAAATTTGGAGTCCAAGTGAAATGGAGAGGAGTCATGGACTCCACGTCCATCTATTTTTGGAATCCCATTGGATTTTAGGGCCATGGGCCTATACGATAGTAGGCTATTTGTAAATTTTCCGAATAGCCTACTGCAATTGACCAAAGGTGGCATTTTGCGTGAAGAGTGGACCCGATTTTGGTTAAGGAGTTGAAGGAGAACATGCGCGCGTGAGCGCGAAATTTGTGTGACCTATTTTTTAATGCATGTATATGACACACCGTATTTTGTTAGAGTCGCTTGGACGGCGCGTTAATTTATTTTGGAGTCCATTGACGCATCGTTAATTTATTTTTGGATTCCATTCACAACTGATTGGCGTCCATGGACGCCGCATCTTTATTTTTCGGAGTCCAACCTCAAAATTTTTGAGTTCCGGACGCCAGGACGAACACTAACGGAATCGCTGAGCTTGACACTCTTGATTGCCAGACAAACAGGATGTATCGTTAGAAACGAGAACACCATTAGACCTGAATGGTGCTTAACAAGAATAATCGGATTATGTTTTCAGTAAATGTTATGTTATTTGGCCAAATACCAGAATTGTTTTTCGATGTTGGTTATTCTTTCTGCTTACAAGCTCAATTCATTAGTCTGCCATTTTGTCAACTTAAATTATAATTGCAACATCCCTGAAGACAATTTGGCGAAATAATGAATAAGCAACAGTTACAACTTAATTACAGTATGACTGTATGAAGACTGATGGGGCAGGTGACAACGGTTGTTGGCCTACATTCAAAATGTAGCAACTTGAATTCGTTTCCTAGTTTACGGTGTTTTTGCTTCAGAGATGGAAAGACGTGACACACCATGCAGTTAGCCTACTTCTTGAAATGATCTTGCTTTTTGCAATGTTAGATTGTTAGGAAGGACAAAGAAATTTCAGCCACAACTAACACTTATAAGCGCTTGCATTTCGGTCACAACCATCGACGTATATTACCTACTTTTTGTAATGTCCAATGCATTACACATTTTAAATCATCAGAGTAGGGCTACAGACTCACTGAAAGCGCTGCAACCTTGGTTGACTTTTAAATATTTTGATAAAATTTGGCTTTTATAATATGTAGGCCTACTCCCTGGGACTTGATTGTGTGGCGGAGGATATTGGAATGAACCTTGACAGAGCGAAAAAGTTCAGCGTCAATAGGCCCTAGGCCCTAATACAAAATACGCATAATATCGCCAAGTTTAATCCATAATTCGCCCTGCACACAGTAATAAATTATAATAATTCGTCACTTTTCTTCTCAAATTCGACTTGGGGTCAGCTGCAGAAACGACTCGACGCATTGGGATGTCGACTTAGGCCTAGGCCTACTACTCCCAGGTCTACCAATTAAGTCACCACACAGTAGATCCAAAGATAGCAGAGTCGTAGACTAAGTCGAACCCGCTGTTAAGCCGACATGCGTGTCGTGCTATGCGGGCCATATTTCGTATAACCTGTATGTAATCATACTGCGTTCTTGTCAATTCGAATATATTAAAGACTAGGTATATCCCGTCAAAAATGACGGTAAAACCTGGTTTTTAACCCGTAAATAATTACGTGCTATTTTAATCA
>JAQFXW010005005.1:0-10676 GCA_034693945.1 Dendrobaena attemsi
ACCAACCTCATCAACCAAATGCCATAGCAACACAAATATTTGTCCGGCAACAATTATAACACAATGTCTTAGAAACGGCTGCAACTACTGATGAAAACAAGCAACCCTGTGCAGTCACCGAATCGACACAATCGAAGTGTATACAAATTTCGATTGATTGAAGCACCAGTCTCCCTATCTATATGACGACAACTGATGAAGCCATATCTGATAATGCTTTGCACACAGTTTCATTTTGGATTACTTGAAATCACATCCGTGATAAATTAACAGTGAATTACACCAGATGTTTCTGATGACAATATTATTGCCAGGTTGGGCTTTATATAGCACCAATATTAGATTAGCAATTTAGCATCACACAAAGCTTCAAAAGTCAAAACACCTTATTTCATATGAACATCTTTGGTGTTAACTTTTCATGAACTTCCGTGGGTGTTAGAAAGAAAGGTCAAGGGGTATGCAGGAAGTTTGCAATTTCATGTATGTCACTCTCCAAGTACTAACCGAACTCAGCATTAGGGGGTCCAAAAATGTAAATGTTAGAAAACTCTTTCTCCACAAGGATGCCCTTGTTACATATGACACTGAATTGTTTGACAAAATTTTAAGTAATTCTAAGAATATTTAGAGGTAGCAAGTTCACGTGGTCATAGGATTCTCCAGTCACCAGAAATCAGTGACTATGGTGGCATTCAGGCTAGCCTATATAGCCAAAATCGTTGGAGTTTTTGGAAAGCTGGAGTTTGTCTAGGATGACCCTTGGACTTTAGGTCAACCAAACTGCTGAAGAGTACTCCTCCACTCTGTTGTCCGCTCGGGTGTGCGGAGAAATACCTATAGATGACGAGACAATTTTCTGGATGCTGCACATGCAACAAGTCAATTCACTATACATCTTGAGTTGAGCAGCATCTCGAATTTACACAAGCAGCATTCGATGCTATTGGCAGTAATGACCATATGCTAGTGAGAAACAGAGAAGAGAAAAGCTCTGCCAGTCTAAGTCTTGGATAGTCAACTACAGCTGGTCCAGATGAGAACCAGAGTAAAAGAATAGAGATAGCCTCCATCTAGCGACCGTGGACTGCAAGGTGCATTGCTTCTGCGCTCAGAATTTGATGTCCTTCACAGATTACCCAAAGAAGACAAGGACTAATTGAGGAATCCTCCCTGATGACGTCCCAAGGCTGTGTGTTCCCTACCAAAGAAACCCATAATTTGCCGGCATGGTTACTGCTTAGTAACTGCCAACAACTTCTCGATTCCTTATCTAGTTGCGGCAACCATTTACAATCTCTGTATATTCAGGTGCAAAGAATCGAAAATCCCACTCGCTTCAGAATTTATGACGCAGCTCATCAATCGATGATTGAGAAGAACGAGCCAAACGTGGTAATGAAATGGTTTGCTATCACGGGACACATGAAGGTGCAGTTCAAATAATGTCCCGACAAGGATTTAATAAAAGCCGTTGTGATTGGAACGGAAAGGCACAGACTTACAATTTTAGTTTCAGGGCAGTTGCAGGCTGGACTTTTACTATATATGCTGCCTTCAAATTTGTCAATTTTATCAGTGACATCCAAATCACAAGTTTGCATTTTTATGGTGCTCTAGGGTGTGGAGTGTACATGACGCCCAAACCTGCCTATGCCAGGTGAGTTGGTGGGATTCGAACCTGCAACCCTTCGGTTGCAAGGCGTCGACCTTCACCATTAAACTACTATGCCCCACGAATTGTAGTGATGATGTGACTGGAGCGTGGTGGCACCAGCAGGCTTAAGGTCGTGTGAGAGTTGCATAAATTATGTAGCAGGTTATAGAATACTCATTACCCAAGTATTGAAGCATTTAAAGTTTAGAATTTAAATTTTACAACAATTATAGACTTGTAGCCAAGGCCGGTGTTTTGGGTGTTTAAACACCCCCCCCCCCCGCCGAAATGAAAAAATGGCAATGTAACAGGTTTTTCTAGTGTGAGAGATAAGAAAATAAAGTTTTGGCGCGTAAAACACCCCCTACCCGGAAATGAAATAATACAAAAGAAATTCTCTTCGGGCGTGGAAAACACCCCCTGAAACAAAATTCTGGCTACAGCGTTGCTTGTAGCGGCATATATGAGATGACCTCCTATGTATAATATGGCCTAAATAAAACGTTAAAGTGTCGTGTAGATATGATAATTGCACAGGGAGTCTATTGATGCTTTATTTAAAAATTTTAGGAAATAAAATTTACAAGGAAATTTGGGCAGATTAAACAAGGCAGGTCACAAAATATTATTGTTGATAAACAGTAGTGTTTCGTTAATTCGATAGATGACAGATATGTTTCTTCAGTCGCAAGGCAGCAGCAGATGTCAATATTGTGGCTGTTATTTAGCACATTCAATAAAAGTAAAGTACTAAATAAAAGGTTCTAGCCTACCAGTCTATTTTCATGTTGTTTTCTATGTTTAAGAAATTACAGCGAAGGCGTCGAGTGTGTGCAATATCGGACGTCTAACTTCAACTTTATCAAGAAACTTGGAACGGTCGAGATAAATTGCAGTCTAAATTCTACTGAAAAGCCAGTTAAATTTCAATTTGGCACAATTATATATAATTATTTAGAGAATTTTATGCTGGTATGTGTAACTCCATTCCCGCATTGTGGTCCCTTTTCATTTGTCGCATCACATATGGCTTGGATGGAAATGTTGTTTAGATGTGATAATTGCACAGATGATGTTTTATTTTACATCTTTTTCATAAAATATAAGAAAGAAATTTAAGCAGAGTAAAACAGGGCAGATCAAGTTACCTGGATGTATTGAAGATGATTTATTTGGGTGTTTGTCGATATTTAAGAAACGGGAATTGCAATAATCTAGTTTAGTGTGTAGATGCAGTTTTGTAGTCAAGTATATTTAATCTTACGAAGTGTTAATGTTTTGTAGTCACAATCGACCTTCCAACAAGTTGGAGTGCGGTCATCCCTGGACAAACAATCAAGATAGTAGATGCAAAGGACAACAGCGATGAATTTTACGAGATTAGAAAAGAGCTAAGAACTAAGAAACTAGCTTGCGATCTTGGTTAAGGTAACTTGATTTTACCGTATTGCATAGTGTTTGTATGTTTGTTGACAACTGATCATTTCAACTACTGTCTTGATCACAAGTTAACTTGTATCTAGTAAAAGTATAGATGCTTGTTGATCTGAATAATCTAATGTATTCATTCTAGGTGAACATCGTGGGTGTGCGTCTGATGGTGATAGTATAGCCCATCTTCATTTAGTTGAGTGTTGTTGTTTCTTGTGACATCATTTTGTCTATTCATTTCTTTTCTTTTTCTAATATGTCGCATAAGTGATGAATTTTTCTGTTTTATTTTGCTTGTTGTATGCAATTGATCACCTTTGGCCACCATTGTGTAGTGCATTGGAATTTGGTGTAGCCATAATTGACAAGATACTTAGTTGTTTACATTATGGTTTCATGCAAGATCTGATTCAATTGTTTTCAATTGTTCTTCAATTGCTTTACACATGGGTAAAAGAATTAGTTTTGCAAAGCCAGTAGTAAAGAATTCCTTTAATGTGGACAGAACCCCATGCTTTTTCATGATGATGATGAGTTCTCTGCCCGGAGGCAGGTTCTATGCCACCTAGGGAATGGGATGAGTATGGTATTTTTCCATTGCCTTCCTCACAGAACAATTAGGGGTAAGCAACTTGGTCGCTACTTTGAGGCTCAAGGGGGTTTTGAACCTGAGATCCTTAGGTCACAAGGCACCAAATATCCACTGTGCCCCTTCGTCCCATCATACAATACTTAATTGCTTTTGAAATTTCATCTTTTCTTCATTGGCCTAATGAAACAGATATGATCTGACATGCAATTCTACAAACTATTTATCATGGTCTTGTTTGCGAAGTCACTCGAGTACAATCTCTGTATATTCAGGTGCAGCGAATTGAGAATCCCACACTCTTTCAAATACATGATGCAACTCATCAGTCAATGATTGAGAAAAATTGGCCTCATGTGATGAATGAGATGGTTTGTTACCATGGGACCAATGAAGATGCTGAAAGAATCGCTAGACAAGGATTCAACAAAAGCTGGTGTGATCGGGCTGGTAAGGCACAGACTGACAATTTTAGCTTCAGGGCAGTTGCAGTACTTGGACTGTTACTATATATGCTGCCTTCAAATTTGTCAATTTTATCAGTGACATATATATGGCTTTGAGTGAAGAACCGGAGTGATGCTGTATAGAGTAGACTTAGGCAGCTGATGGTGGTGATTTGCAATGATATCGGTGGGTCTTGAAAATTTTTGAATGAGAAGTTGCGGCTAGTGTCTTTTTTATTGTATTGTATCGGAACTTTTATATAGCGCATCTTGCAGAGCAAATATACTGAGAAGAGTCTTCTTCACGTCAGGAATAGTTTACTGTCTGGCATTTGTAAAAATCTACTATCAGGACTTGAAACTGCTGTGTTCATTAACCTTTTACATTCTGTATATTTTTAGCCTTTATTTTTGCCACAGCCAGATTGTTTTCTGAGTTCTGGTCCATTTCTGTACTTAATGCTAAAGACATTATAATTCATCAAATACTGAAGGTAGAGTTAAGGAATAATTTGTTTATACGTGAATTCTCTACAGTTATGTAACATGTATAATCATGGAAAGAGCTTGTTACTTTAAGGTGTGGTGGTCTTTAAAGTACTATAACAAAACGATATCTGATATCATTATGGTGCATAGCTGCAGACGGAAATTAATGCGTAAACATGTCTTTTTGCTAGGTACAGGTGCAGATTAAACCCACCTTCATGACCATTCAACCCCAGACTTCATAGCAACCAGCCTCCTTAACATCCATACTCCATAGCTACCATCACACTAGCAGCCATTGTCTTGAATAACCGTTCTGCTTGGTCATAAAAATCAGGCTCATTAGCAACCAGAATTTTTCACAAAAAGATTACTTTGCAACCAGAGTCTTTAGCAATCGTTTTCATAGAAATCACAATCCTTAGCAACCGTAGTTCCAAACAAATGTTCTGCTGTACCATCAGGCTCAGTCTTAGTAATTAACCCTAACAAATATATTACCTGGCAACCACCATCTTTATCAACCATACTCCTTATCAACTATGTTCTTTACCAACTATAATTGTGAACCCATTCAATCTCATCATATTTGACTACGGTACAATCATTAATTAGGTATTTGTATACGCTCGCTCAAAAGAAGGAAACTCATTAAATTACATATAGCAAGTCTGTGACAGCTCAGACTGTGTGGGTCGTGAAATTAATAATCTTTCCATATTACAATAATAATGTAATAAAAATCACAAGTTTGCATTTTTCAGGTGCATTAGGCTGTGGCGTGTATGTGACGCCGAAGCCGGCTTATGCGAGTCGTCTGGACTTTGCCACACAGGCGAATGAATTGAATGAAAGGAATTTCCTCGCTGTCGTGCACTTGTAGGAGAATCAGGGATGGGATCACCTGACAGCATTGAGCCTCCGCGGCTCAATGCTACATCCGTTGAGCAATTTGACTCGTGTGTGAGGGAGGAAGAGATCCTTTTAAATATTGTGCGTTCAGGGAAACTAATGTTTATCCCACACACATGTTAACGATAATCAGGCAAGAATGACTCCCTGCCTTCTATGTGTATACATGATTGTATGTCGAGTCAATAAACTTTTTATGTTAGGTGAAATTGACATGTTTATGAGTACGAATATCTCTGCTAGATTAAATCTGCTCAATAAAAGACCATGAGATGTTCTGCCAGTCTGTGTTGCAAAACATCCGATGTCTTTAAGGAATTAGTAGTGTTTCAAACTTAACAAACCTTCATAAGAAGCCTCGTAGGCCTATGTGCAATGACCACACCTGTTTTGTTGTGGTGTAGTGAAGTGCTCTCTGTTCTTAGAGATGACTTTAGTGACTTAGCTAAGATGTATATTATAATTTGCATCTAATTATGTAAACTGGCTTCTGCTTCTGAGTCTGATGTTTTATTAAAATTGCATTTTGGTTTTGTTATTGTGACCTTTCTCAGTAGCCTTGCACTATATATAAAATTATACATATATATATTCCTGCTTCATTTAAGTCTGCTTAAATTTTACTATGAGTTTGCATAAAAGTTCAGTCTTTTTCTAAGCGTCTGTGTGCAGGTGTGTATTTTAATAAATCTCTTTGTGAATTTGTATTCCCCATCTAAAGACTTTTGAGGATTACTACCATTTTGCAGCATGCTTCGTAACGAGTAGGCCCTTAGAGCTGTTATTAATACTGATTAGACACTCATAATGTGCTAATCTGAACCCTATAAATGCACCACGAATAGGAAAGTAGCTGAAAAATCCTCGATTACTACATAAGATTAGAGTGAAGAGATTAGATAGAGACAGTATGGAGGTCATGTTGATAATGTTGACAAGTAGCTAGACGACTGCAACTAGCAGCATGATGAAATACTTCTAAAGTGCACTGAAGAATCTTTTTAATTATAGCAAAGGAAATAATCTGCTTATTTATTTCTAACAATCTGTGCCAGGTAAAGATATGGAAAACTTCCTTGTCTTCCGCATCAGAAAAGAAGACGTTGGACATGTGCATAACTCTTTCAGCTTTTGTTCAGTCGTTGGGACTTTGGTACTTGTGAAACTTTTGAGCAGCGTCGCTTTATGGCTGTAATTTAGCACCTTCATTAAAAGTTGCTACAACTATGTAATTTTCTTGGAACAAAGAGTTAATGATGTGTGTAAACATTTGCATCGTGAATCGCTTTAATAGTACTTTTGCCGCAATGTTGAATGTCTCCATAGTAACGTTAATATTAGGGTCTGTCCGTTTAGTTTGAATGCACAGAGGGGAATCATCAAAGAGCTTTTTTGCTTGCATATGCTCAATTGGGGGAGGTGGTTTGGCTCGGCACAATGTGGTATGACATGTTTCCCAATCTGCTGCAGTCCTAGGCCCATAAACCAAGATTATTGATGGGAGATCTTGGCCACACAGCCTGGCTGTCTGGCTGACTCATCCTTCAAATTGGCCTACAGCTGCCAACAGCTCAGATTTCATCAGCTGCAGTCATTAGTCAATTCATGAAATACTGAAGGTAGAGTTAAGGAGTAATTTGTTTATAAGTGTATTCAGGTGCTCTAGGGTGTGGAGTGTACATGACGCCCAAGCTTGCCTATGCCCGTTGATTGGACTTTGGAACGGCGAATGCAGCGAATGAAAGAAAACTTCTGTGCTGCCGTGCGCTTATAGGATTGCCAGGGACCGGATCACGAAACAGCATTGTGCCTCCGCATCAACGCAAATAATCTAAGAGCCTGGCTGTTCCGGCTGTATAAACAAAGTGTCTATGCCTGGCAAGGCTGGTAGTAAAAGACACTCCACTCCGCCTTACATCGTCCTACAGGTGTTCCTTCAACAGACTCATGCAGAGAAAACTTTCAGTCACGATTGATAGTATATAATTAACTTTCATTATTATAGATCGCTTTACAGGGGTGATCATCAAATGTACGTACGCAGGTGGGGAGGGGGTGAAGAAAAGTACGCCTGCATACAGGGAGGGGTCAATTTTATCAGGAATATTGCGTACATCCTAAATGGATGATCCCTTAGTCACATATGCTTTCTTGACACCGGTTTTGGTTTCATGGTCATACTCTTTTATTTAAAAGGCGTCAAATCTGACACGAGATATAATCTCGTTATCTTATTAACTTTTCAAACGAAGCACAGGCAAATCTGATTTCACTCCTCTTACTTACCTACATTGGTTTCGGTTCATTTCTCCGCCCACCCAGATGTTGTGAGAATGTGAGAATGTTTTCCAAGATCAATTTGCTCTTTGGACAAGTATTTCTACTTTGTTTTCTTTTAATCAAATTGAAATATATTTATTTTTTAAACGAATCTGTATATGTCCTAGTTCAATTCCATTAGATTATTTGCATTGATGTGATTTTTGTTTGGGTCTCCAAAGTTTACACTTCTTCCGAATTGCACTTACAACACTTCCAAAAGTCTGCATTTCAGTAATTGACTTTGAAAAGTTGCAAGGAGTATTCTTTAGGTAAAGGAGACCGAGGTGTAGGAGGAAAGGAAATAGGAGGAAGAGAAAAGGAATGGGAAGAAGACGAAGAATTTGAAAGTAATTAAAGAGGTATTGAAGCTGCACATTTTGCACTCAATTTGCCCTACCATGTGACTCATGCACTCAGTGACCTCTATGATGTCATCACCTTGACCTTTGACTCTTGACCCTGAACTTTGTCATTTGACCACACCCCTGCACTTTGACACTTTAATTAACCTGTCACCTCTGACATGCACTCCCGCCCACATCCCCACTCGCATCCTGACCCATCCACACCCCTTTGGCAGCAAAGGTCATACCTTGAATCCAATTAAATTTGATGCCGAGGAAGCCATCATAGGGTTGAAACATTATTAGGCCTATCTCATGAACAAAGGCCATATCTTGAACCCAACTTATTTGATAGATACTCCTTAGTCCAAGGAAAAGACTCCCATGCATGCAAAAACACCCCATAGGTCAATCCACACGTTCAAGCATTTTCCACATAAGGCAATCATCAAATTTTTGAATGCTGTTTTGAATATGGACAGGCTATATTAAATTAATTGCTTTTAAAATTGACTGAATTAATTTTTTATTTTTTTAAACATTTCAACGTATATTACCACAATGTTTAAAATATAAGCTAGGTATAATACAATTTGAATTCGAATAAAAAACTTAGTCATTTAATTATATTTAATTTGTGAAGTACATTTCATATTATTTCAAGCATTTTCATGTTTTCTTGAGCAGAATTATAGACTCATTGCAATTTATATCCAAATAATCATTAATTCCTTTAAATAGATCATTTTAATTAAATTGTACATGTTTTCATGGTTTACTGAGCGGAAATTGTGAATCCATTATACGAATGCTATTTAATTAGAGCCCTTATAACTTCAATGCATTTAGATGATCGAATTTGGTAACTTTAATGTATTTGTGTGTCGCATAGAATTCTGGGTAGAGGTTGTTTGTGAGGTTGTGCTTGGTTGGAGGAGGCAAGAAGGGTGTGCAGTCATGGGCTTCTATCCCTATACCCAGTGGGCACAAGTGTGCCCAGTGGAAAATAGGGGGGAACATTTCATAATGTATGGTCAAATGGAATGGAAGAGTATTTTTGAGAGAGGAAAATGGAAAGTCATGAGTTTTTGAGCCCGGCTGCTTGGGGGGGGGGGACGGACAGAAGCCTCTGTCAGTGCAGTTTGTGTATTTCTACATGCTTGGAGACTATGTTCTTTGGAATTGTAGGCCTGTGTGTTTAATGTGAGTTTAATGGAACGGTAAGCAGTTACATTTAGAGCTTTGAGAAGTATGTGTTTGTGCAAAGGTTAGATTCAAACAGTTATGAATTTGACGGCTAGTTGAGAAGCACATGCTTTGTGGGTTTGTGCATAGTGGGGAGGTGAGAAGAATGTGTTTGAGCGTTTGTGCACAGGTTGGAGGCAAGAAGAATGAGTTGTGTCTTTTTGCTTTTACATGGGTGGGGGGGAAAGAAGAGTATAATTTTGTGCTCGTCTTTGACTAGAGAAGTTATTTTGAGGTTTGTGTGACAAATGTACCATTTAATTATAGGAGTGTGTCTAGCATGTTATTGGATGCAGTGCATTAAGAAACATTGAGAACTAAAGGTGTTAAGTTCCGGACTAAGTTTGTAGGGAGTGGCAACTTGCAACCTAAGCCCAGTCAGAGGCAGAGTTTTTTAAAACCAGTGCATTTTGAAGAATGTAGTATGACATTGTGCAAATTCTGGCTGGATATTGGTATTTGAGCTATGTATCGAGTGTATGAGATCAGTTCGGAAATTTCTATATATATATAGACCTAAATAAACTCGAGTCATCAATTGGTGTTGAGCTATAAGCAGTGTGCTAGTTGTCTAAAGTATAGTATTGATCCTTTTTGAGTTACCCAAAAGGCACTCTACAAATGCTTATATACATACATATACATAATAACAATGGAGTAGAATATTTCCATAAATGCTCTCAGTAACAAACTGAGGTCAAGGAAAGTCATGTGTTGCATGTGTGCGGACTGAGGTCTTATATTTACTTACAAATACGCCAGTGCAGGTCAAAATATCTATTGTTGTTAATATATTGCAATTAACAACTCGTGAGGTGTTTAATATCTTCTTTAAATTTATTTACATAGCAAAGAAGCATATAAAATTAAAGAATTAAAATGAGCATATAGGTAGCCTGACTGCATTAACTAATGCAGAAAACAGAATTGAGACTTTAGTTTATAAGATTCATTTAGAACTATGCTTTTAACTTCTCTTCCCCCCATTGCTCAAATGATCACTAGCAGTGATATTTCAGTTCTGAAAACAATTTCCGTTACAGTTTCTATTTAGTTATGTCTTCATAATTTCTATTCCAGTTTCTATTACAGTTATGAAATAATTTCCGTTTCAATTTTGAAATAATTTCACTTTCTACATAGACAAGTCTATATGGTACTTGTATTGATAGACAACAAGAAACAGTATAATGATTTATGCTTTCAGATGACAAGCAGAACTAGAAGCACTGTTCGCAATG
>JAQFXW010005006.1:0-10676 GCA_034693945.1 Dendrobaena attemsi
GGTGACAACGCAAGCCCTTTAACCAGTACCAATCAGTGGCCATGATCCTCAACTCGATTCGGTTCATGAACCGACCTTGTAGCATCTGTGGGGTTAGAAGAAACACATTCCGGTGGATAGATGAGGAAGACAAAGGACTTCTGATCGTCATGGTCCACCTTTGAACTTTGACCCGATGAACTGCGTTGACTGTCCAAGAGGAAAACCTTAACAAAACAAGGAATTACTATGAGAATCACACCATCAACAGCACCTGAAAGACGACCACAATAATCATCATCATCACATCTGATCCTCAAATTAAACCACTTCAGTGACTTCACTCATAACAATGACAGAACTGATGGTATCCACCTCAAGTCACTGCGTATGGGCCTTGAGCAAGTTCCTCACTCATATTGCAGCCAAGAGTTGACTTAGTATTTAATGGATAATATGAAGAAAATCAGATTTAAGATAGTCTCTTCATTCGCCACATGGAGTAGTAAATGAGGCGCTTTGGCGTGCTAAGTTCGACTCAGCATCGAGAGTGAGGAGTGTAGCTGAGTAGTAATTCACTTGAAGAGGCAATATAAAAGTCTCAAAGACTCAGAATGAATAAAAAAATAAAGTAAAGATGGTAATGACAACTTGAAGCGACACCTGTTGAGAGAGCTGGCGCAGTCGCTCGCATTCTGTTGGCGTACTGTCAATACGGATCGCAACCTTGACCTGACCAACATCTCCGTAGAAGTTGTCCGAGTTCTCGTGGAATGGCGTCATGAGTTGGCGCAGCGGAAACAACGTCACGTCAAATGCCAGGCGGAGGGCAGCGGCTGCAATCTGCCACATCGCCTCTGACAGAACAGGGCCGCAGTGAAGCAGACAATGGCTGTAAACAACACAAATGGAAATACAGTGTCTGTCATCGGAATCTGCTTTGCTTTTAGTGATTATTTCATCCTTTTCATCATCATCGCCTTAACCACCATCGATCAACCATCTTTTCCTTTCATTCCTCTTTCTGTTCCTCCTAACATCCCTTTCTTCTTGCTATCCATTCTGCTGTATTTTTTAACCTCCGCTTTCTTCACAAATTGTTTCTCCTCGTCGTCCATTCCCATTTTTTATTTCTTCTTATCCCATTTTCTCCGTCCATGTTCATTCCCAGTCTCCCCATGCTCTCCTTTTTCCTCTTTCTTCTCCCTGCGTCATCAGAATGTCACATTTCACGATCAACATATACCATGATAGGCATTGATAGCCCACACAATGGGAGTGGTAGTGTAGTGGTGAAGGTCGCTACCTTGTAACCGAAGGGTAGCAGGTTCGAATCCCACCTGCCGCAAAGGACCTTGACCAAGTCCTTCATTCACAATTGCTCAAACGCTTCGGTGTGTAAAACTACAACACACCTGCGGGCTGTAGTCAAGACCGCTTCTGAGTAGTAGTGATCTGTAAGAGGCGGTATAGAAATACACAAATACAATACAAAACAATACAATACACTCTGATGATAGTGTTGACAATAGCAATGACCTTGACAACAATTAAATACTGGCTAATGACAAGAAAGATGATGAATGTTATTATTTCAGAAATTTGTACAGAGTTACATGGTGCAATGATGAAGAAAGAACTGACCGAATGCAGGAGCAGCCGATACGCGACAGAGACTCCACTGGTTCCGTGATGAACTCCACAAGAACCATCAGCTGCTGATGGAGAAGCAATTCCACCTCGGCCTGCAGTTCCACTTGACCTATAACATATCACCACATTTTACTTCAAATCACAAACGCCAAATTTATAAAGAGCCTAAATGAGCAAGTGAACAAATCAGCAGTAGTCACCTTTTGTCTGAAATATAACGATTGCTGGTCTAAGTATGCTGAACAGATCAATTACAATTATGGTGCAATGACCTTAGCAAGTTGTTCATAAGCACTATGATCAAGCAGGGAATTGGTACTGGTGTGAACTGCAGAGTAAACGGACTGGTATAAGACTAAGAGAGACTTGGTACTGGTACAACACAGTACAAGACAAAAATAAATCAACACATAAACCCAAATTAAGGAACAAATTTACTTTACATTTAGTAATAATCGTCATGAAATGACACATTTATTTAGTCATACATATATGCATTGTACATCTACAGTCTACACTTGCAACTTGAATGCGAGACATTGGCATGCAGAACAATACAACACTTACTCGTAAACTGTATGATGTATTCAACGACTAGATCAACGCACAGTCCAGTGTAATGTTTACAGTTTGCCACGGTAACTGTATCCCAATAACCTGTAACCATGGTGCCACGTCGCAACCAAGACTGAAGCGTTGGAAGGAGAAGCATGTTCATGCAGTACAGGGCAAAGCGTGGACCTAAGACAAATATACAGTTTTAAATGGTAGAGTTATAATTTCACAATTACCACAACATATACATAAGCATTGTACATCTATCACTCTTAGTATGACTATAACTTCATTATGTCTATTATTTGTAGCTTTAGTATTATTATTACCAAAACTTATTATTACTAATGTTGCCATTTTAACCTTCATTATCAGATTGCAAGTAGCAAGATACTTAATCTGGATTTCTAAACTGACGATTTCTTATTGTACTCAAACGTCTTAGCCACTACTGCTACAGATGTGCGAGTCTAGCAACAATTTAATACTCAAATTGTTGTTTATACTCACTGTTATAACAATTATTATCATTCGAATCACCATCATTATCAATATGACTCAACCTGCTATCGCCAGGTGGCATAGTAAATGAGGCACTTTGACGTGTCAACTCCAACTCAGCATCACCGCTATAGGCTAGCAGCGCCTCTGAGTAGTAGTGCACTTGAAGAGATGCTATAAAAATCTTTAAAATGAATGAATGAACAAATGGCTATTATTGCTATTATGTGTATTATAACTCGACAGATGACCTTTCCCACATCTACGACGCTCACTCACCCGGAACATTGGCGGCTGATCTCATGAGCTGGAAGAGTGCTTCCAGCGTCTGCGGCTGATAGTTCTTTGGACAAGCGGAGACGGCGCTTGCGAGGCCCTCGAAGATGAGAAAAAACACATGCAGCACTCCCGACTGATTGTCGAGCTCGGCAAGTGACACCGTAACCTTCCCTTTCAGATCAACCACCATTTGATCGTTTACTGCTCCCACTTCTTTCATTTTCTCTGATGTTGGGGGATTTCCTAAGGGATTCTCATAAACTGATGAATCGGCATTATCACATCTTTGCAGATTTTCATTAACTATTTGAGATTCTTCTCCAGAAACACAGTTGGTTTGCCTGTCCGTCGTAACGACCTCTGAGAAAGTTCGGTTTTCAGGTGAGATCTCACTCTTCAGCTGCTCCGCTTGTTCCGAGTTTTGAGGAGTATTTTCTGATGCTCGTTCTGTGAGCAACATTGGAGCTTCTGTCTCCAAAACGATATCATCATTCAATCTCCGTTCTTTTGACGGTTCTGAATCTGTAATTGACTGTGTCTGAATACAATCCTTCTCAAACTGTTCACATTCCAAGTTATCTTCTTTGCTCTGACTCTCTGTCAAAGAATCCTTCACAGTCTGGTCGCCTGTGGTATGGTCGTTCTTATTCTGGTCTTCTGCCAAAGTACTGTCCGTATCATCTTCATTCTGGTTCCTTGGCGAAGAATCTTCTTTATTCTGGTTCCCTGGGAATGAATCTTCTTCATTCTCATTCTGTTGTAAGCAATCTTCATTATCTTGAATCCCTTGTAGGGATTGGTTCTCATTCTGGATATCTGGTAATGAATCCTCCTTGTTCCGATTTTCTATAAACGAATCATCCTTATTGTGGAGCCCCGAGAAGGAATCATACTTATTATTCTGATTCTCTGGCAAGCAATCATCACTATTCTTGCTTCCTATCAAAGACTCTTCATTCTGGCTTGCATTTTTCTTATTCAGGTTCCCAGAAAGAGCCTCTTCCTTAAAATCGTTCTCTGTCAAACTTTCCTTCCGATACTGGTCGTCCGTCAAGCCATTACGTTCGTTCTCTAAACTCTCGACTTTACACTGGTTGTCTGTTATCTGAAGCTTCTCCTTAGGGTCTGTAATGCTGTTGCCAGTTGGCTGGTTCTCTGTTCCATCTCCTATTGACGGATTCTCCACTGAGACACCTTCCAGAAACCGCTTCTGGAACTTGGCGATGTCAACACTAGTAACGAACGACTCGATTGGACGACAGTGGTCAGTGTGAATCCTAAATAAGCAAAATTGGACCTATTGCATAAAACAACCTAATGCATCAAATAAACATATTCAATCTACTGATGTGTGCTACCTTAGCAATTCCAATGAATATTTATAACGATGCACAAATAAGAGTGTTGCTGTCAACTTTTGCTTTTGACAAGTTTCTATAGACCCATGCAAATGGGTAATTGTAGCGCTTAAACATCTATTAAGTGCTTTACGCTAATGCTTGCAAGCACTATAATTATTCAAACGTGCATGATATGTAAACTCTTCAACATTTACCATGAAAACGGGTGCTTGTGTACTGTGTAGCAGGATATACAGAAATCACAGATCTATAAATTATACAATTCACCATAATGTTACACACAGTTTTTAGTCACCATTTCAATTCATTATGTTGCATGCAATGCTTCCATCAACAACATTTAAACTGTCTTTTTATTGGAGTACACTGTACAGTGGGGCGCGGTAGTGTAGTGGCTGTAGTCGGGACCGACTCTGAGTAGTAGGAGACTTAAAGGGGCAGTATAGAAATGTGTGAATAAATAAAAAAAGAAATACAGTAGGTAAAGATACAGCCGCTTGCATTTTTCTTACCTGTTGGCACCTACGAAGACAGGGCAGTTGGGCATGAGCCACATGGTCGCAAGGAAGTCGGCGCACTGTCTGAGGTACTGGAGCGCAGGAAGACAGAGATCCTGATTGCCACCAAAGGAGTCGTCATAATCAGAATCAGAATCGTCATCGTCCTTTGCTTCAAACTCACCTGTCCATCAGGAATGATGGCATCAAAGTGTGTTAGCAATAATAGTAGTAAGTTACCATATGGTTCAAGCAATAAACTGAGGTAATTTTAAGGGTAGGTTAGTTAGCATTACGTCAGGTAAATATTAAGGTAAATTAATGTAAAAATGGGTAAAGAGTTGCGTCTTTATCAGCTCTATCTTCCGAATGATTGATAAAAAGCTTAGGCGAATTAAGAAAAAGACTGGGCCAGAGGTACAATGTGGTACCTGTAAACATTGTAAATGTTAAAATGAATAAAAGTCAAATTTGGTAACAAATTAATGATCAGCATGAAAACTGGATAAAACATCAAAGTCAGTTACTATAATGTAGTGTCAGTAGTCATTATAAAGTGAAAGATAACTAATTAACATCAATAATTAAATAAAAAATGATTAGTTAATCAACTCGTGGACATAATATTTGACTCACCTGGGCCACGGACATACTTGAGTAGGCAGAGGATGCAGTCAACCGCAGCGTTGGCGAACACAAGCACATTGTCGGTTCCAAGAAAGACATTGAAAACATCAAGGACTGCTGCCACGTGCCTCAGTCTCGCTTCGTTGACCTCCTCGATTGTCGTGTATTGGATCTTGACGGATCTAAGTGCACCAAATATTGGTTTCCAGCCGGACTTGATGTTGCTTGTACATGCCTCAACCAACTCGCACAAGGAGCAGACAATCTACAATGCATGGTACAGTGGGATTTGAATGAACTAACTCAAGATTGGCTCGATTGTATTAAGAAGTTAGAGTTGAACAGATCATCCTAAAATTGGGTAAGAACAGATTACCGTGCTTTACAATAGTTTCCATTACGTTCAGTTAGTTTAGATGACAACAATTATATAACAGACTAGAACTTCTTAGAACAGAGTACTCTTAGTTTAGATTACATTAGCAAATAACTTGTAGATTAAAAATAGCATAGCTTACAACAGACTGCCTACAGATCAGATTAGTAGCCTTACTAGCAACGGATTCACCCTTTGCCTGCCTTCTTTACTATGTACAGACCATTTCCTCTCCAATTGTACTGTATCAAACTAATCAATAGACACTCGTGAATAAGCTGGTGTTGTTTTGCCCTATTAAAGTTCTAATACAATACGATTAGACTGACCTGGTCCTGTGCATCTCCATCGCAGAGCTCGAGGCAGAGGAGATTCTCAAATGGTTTGCACAGCGCTTCGTTGAAGTGAAAGTGAGGCGGTTCGTTGCGAGAGCTGAGCAGAGTCGTCACAACTTCATGGATGCAGGCAATGGCCTTCTGGGAAATCGTCCGATCACGGTGACAGGCCGCCTGCATACGACAACCGGTACAGTAACGGTCAGATAGGATGGAGCAAGGGAAATGAAGAGAAAGTAAGGTAGATCAGAAGTAGGGCCAGTTGAAGTGACATGAAGCAGGGTCAGATAGGCAGATTAGCTCGCTGACTTATATCGTCTAAAGAATAAAGGTTTACGTCTCCTTAAAGGTATCATTGTTCTCTAGACCCTTACCTTCAAATTGGTACTGACATTGAAAACATTTGCATCAACCTGAAATGACTGAGTGTTCAGGACAACACTAAGTTACTTTGCAGGGACTTAAACAAGTTGTTAATGCTCGATTGCTCAGCACAGCATCACAGATTCCCTGTTTCCCCTGGCTACGTATGTACTTGTGAACTTTGGAAGCTGAACAATTAATCAAATACAGCAATACAGCATGTTATTCTGCATTATAAGGTAGAGAAGTAGGGTAAAATGAGTTGCTCAAAGATAAGGTAATGGTAGGTAATGTAGGATGTGGGCAGTTGTGGTAAGACATGGTAAGCGCAATAAGGCATGGAAGGGCATGATAAGTGAAGAAGGTGAGCAAGCACAGCTACTTGAAGGTGAGTAACCACAATGAACAGTAAGTAAGGTGAGGACAGTTAGGTCAAGAAGTTAAGTTAAGGTAGACAAAGGATAGGTAAGACAGAGTAAGAGTAAGCTAAGTTGTGCAGGGCAAAGCATATGCTTTTCATCAGGTGGGAGGACTTGTCCACAGAGCTAGATGACCTGTGACTTAACATATCTTCGTTTATTAAATTCACATTGACAGACCGCAACATGATTACAGACAGATTATACGAAATACGGCCCGCATAGCACGACACGCAGGTCGGCTTTTACAGCGGGTTAGCCTTATACTAATGGCCTAAGGGCTGGAACGCTCCTGGTATGGCCAAACCAGGAGTGGGAGTGGGAGATCTTATTTTACAACTGAAACGAGACAAACCACACAACAGAAAGCGCCTTTGGCGGCTAACAGAAACTTAAAATAAATTATTGCCCTATGTAGGGCTCGATCTCAGGTCGCCAGATCAGTACTTAGCTTGTCGACCAGCCGCTCTCTTCACTAAGCTACGTACCCACCCCAACCTTCTGATCCCTGTTTCCTCTCTTGACCCCAACTGACCTCGATGAGGTGTTGTGAGACTGCGTTCCACATCCTCATAATGTGAAGCAGTGGTCGGTAGCTGCGGACGCAACGAGACAGAACATCGCCCAAGCGGAACAACAGCAGAGCATTGATCACAATCGGCGCAGCACTGGCGCCACCTGATAGCCGACCAAGAGTCGCCATCTGCTGGTGACTGCTGCGACAAAGCTCTCTGAGGAAACTGACCAGCGAACGCATGTTCAACTTGTTGGCTGCGTCTTCGTACAACCTGGATTTGTATTTGTCAACAATAATTATAAATTAAGAAATATGAAATATAATTTTAATATAAAAAATAAATAAAATTAATACTACACTAGACAATGTCAAGCCAATCCAGACATGATCAGGAGCAAAAAATTATGTCCCTTGTAAAATATAATAATAACAATGATAAGAGCCAGAGCAGTGTAAAATTGTATTAAAAGTAGAAATAGGAATAATAATAATGCTACGTTAGAAGTAACAATAAGAATATAGATGTAATGAGAATAAAAGCAACAAAATGTTTACGAGTTTTTCCTCGAGAGATTACGTGTACCTTGAGTAAGAAACTCACACTTGCAATAAACAATAAACATACACTAACCTGTCAACCTCTTGAGATAGTCCACAGAGAACCTTGGCAGCTTGGGAGGCGCTGAGCACCCCTCCACCCACAATGGTACTGTCCCATCCTGCTTCAGCAGAGCTCTTACGGATCACTTCACGAACGTTAATAGTAGGGGCGACGGGTTCTGCCGAAATGGCCAGTGCAGAATAGAGCTCACCAGTTCTGAAGCAAAATAAAGCTGTACATTGGACAATGTTATTACCTTAAGGTAATTCAATCATCCAATCTTCAGCACAAATCTGCTCAAGAATTTATCTGCTTTACTTAACCTGTTCTAGACTTTCTCATATAACCTTGCATTTTCTTGCCATAAGTCACATCCCTTCATGCCAACTCTATATACTATTTCTACTTACCATACCCCATCTTATCCCTACTTATCCGGGTTTGCTACCATTACCTGTTATACCATTTACCACTGCTCTACCCAAATGATACCATACCTCACCTCTGACATAAAATAAAACAAAGATATTTCGCTAACTCGAGGTCATCTTCTGTTAACGTTTCCACTGGGAAGGCATCCTTAGCCTGACGCCTTGGTAACATGGCGGCCATTTTGTCATTGCCTTGGCTGAAGTAGGTATGTTCAAGTTCTGAGATGTGTGTGCAGCACCTAACAGAATCACAATAAATCAAAATCAACAGCATATCAGCGTAGACAAGATCACGAAGATACTAATCATCGGCACAATCATCCTCCATCATCGTGATTCTCGTCATCTCAATCATTGCAAAGACGGTGAAATACAAGTGCTTGAAATTATTCATCCTCCTTCTCCTCATCGTTTGTCACCGATGTAATCATTGTCATCAACATCATCTTCATGATCACCATCATCAACAGTATTATTTCTTCAAATTTTGCAGCTCAAAAGACAACAATAAAGACAGCTAGAACAGTAATTGATTGGTCAATCGTAATCATACGCTCAACATTTCCACTTTGCAGATAAATGCAAAGCCAATTCAAAAGCACTGCTCTGTAACAGAAGCGCTTGTCCAGAGATTGATGTCCATTGGTGATCTAAGTCAACCTTCACTCACTCAGATCGACGACTAAGTACATCCGAAATAAATGCAACAAATACTAAAATGAAATAATCGTTACTACTATATTTGTATTTAGACATAATTACTTGAAGACATGCTGCCAACAGTCAGCTGTGTGACTTCCCAGTTCCAGTCCAATACTAAGAATGATATCCATGCTGAGAGCATGAGCGGCATGGAGCCGAGCAAGCTTCGGTTTAGTTGACCCCGAGGCTCCTGCCCCAGCGGCTGCCAGGACAGAGGCCAGTCCTCCAGTCTTGCGATCGGGCTGCTGATACTGGTGCTGGTGATGCTGCTGTCGTTCGCGCTTGATGTCCTCGAGTTCAACGACGCATGAAGCGGTCGCAAGTAGTGCAAAGACGGTGCCACATCGGTCCTGGAGACCTACAGGGATGCAGCAATGAGTTCACAAATTAATTAATAACCTGTTAGAGTTTAAAATTTTTTTTAAAATCTGATAACACCAAGCGCTTACAATGGCTATAATGATATTACTAATAATAAAGAGATAACAATAATAAAAGTAATAATAACCTATTATTCAGATAACATTTATATGTGACCTTGGCCGAGAGAAGGTACGGTACCACTTGTCGCTAATGGACTTATTGCCAGTTTCCAACACCTGATACTTTAAGGAATTCAAGGTAAAAATTTCAGCCTGATTGCTCCAAAATGTATGCACCTACCTTATTTACAAATTAGAACTTGAAGAATAGCTCTATGTACATATGTATATATTTATGTATGTATATAATACTTTAGAATACTCTGCAACCTTCTGGTCATATTAATATAGTATGTGTAGCAATACCGTGTGAAAGAAATGTACCCAAGATGTCTGTTCGTCCATTAGATGAAAGAATCAAAATTCGATGATTATTCATGACCTCAGCAAGAACGTCATTTTCCACCTCTTCCAGAAAGCGACAAGTAGTAGGCCTACGTTCTCTCGGCCGAGGTGACAATTATTTCAAACTCGACAGCAGTTACAGCATTTTTAGCGAGAACACCTCTTGTATTCCGATGCGGGCTTGGACTGAGCCGCCGGGCTACCGGGAATTTCCCGGTGGGCCGGTGCCCCAATCCTAATTTGGACCGGTCGGACGGTCTTCACAAGAAGATAATAATATTTTGATTAAAAAATATAATGATTTAATTAACCTATAAATAATATAGTCCTTTATTAGTTAAGCCAAGTGTCACAGAAAATAAGCCTATTGCTGAGTGCATGGTGATAGACAATATGGGACACGAATGGCCAAATTTCCCGGGCCGCTTCGGCAAGCCCTGTTCTGATGAATCAAAAATAGTGTAAGGCAACACACGTCTAAAAGTTGAATAACTTTTGCTCTGATCGAAATATTTTGGTTAAATTTAGCGCTCATATGTAGATATGAGCTGCCTATCAGTCTGTAAAATCTGCTTGAGATATGTATGTATGTATGTGTGTATTTCTATACCGCCTCTTACAGTCCACTACTATTCAGAGGCGGTCCCGACTAC
>JAQFXW010005007.1:0-10675 GCA_034693945.1 Dendrobaena attemsi
CGCTAAAAACTGGTTTTTCGGGTTTAAAAAACCCACGGTTTTTCCGGTTTTCCAAAAACCGGTTTTCATTCCCTAGTTCAGATACAGTTGGGCAGGTTTTCTCACAATGATTCGTACCGGTTTTATATTGAGGCACATGGTCTTCATCAGACATTATAGTCAGCACCTAATTGATTAGTTTAACTAAGTCTGTATTTTATAAAGACATTTCCATTTCCAGGATCATCAAAGTGGCATCAAAGTGGGTCAATGACTCACAGATTGAAAATAAGTTGGTACTCAGTGAAGTTATTAAAATTTTCACATAATATTGTGCACATCTTCAACTATCATTAGTGTAATATTCAGGTGGATGTTTGCAAGACCAATTTCCCTGCAATTGATGAAGGATACCATATTCATCAAACAAGCATATAAATGGAAAATATGGTCTTCATAGCATGCCATTAACTTTTTCAGGGGATTACAGGGCTCAGTAATTTCCGCATCCGGGTGTTTTCATCTATAATAAAAGTTCTTGTAACACATATGATGGTAAATTGCATAAGAAATAGGAAAATCTATGCTATAGAAGCAGTCTACAGTCTCATGTTCCTTCCAGCAGCATCTCCATGCATGGAGACCCTGATGACTGACCCGTGCAGAATGAAGATGCTGGGCTGCTCCAAGTAATTTTTCTGTTACTGAATGACAATCATATCTTCAGGCACCTTTTATCTTCCACATATAAAAACCCCAATGACTCCCAATCTCTGTCATATGTGCCATCCACTAATGTTGCCAGTCAAAGCCATTAAAAACTGTATTCCTAGGATTCTCTTGGCCCTGAACACTTACTGTTAGGTTGATTTTCATTCGTGTTTCAATGCTGCGCTTGGCCAATGGCCATTGTATTGTATTGTATTTGTGTATTTCTATACCGCCTCTTTGCAGACCACTACTACTCAGAGGCGGTCCCGACTACAGCCCGCAGGTGTGTCTGAGTTTTACACGCCGAAGCGCTTGAGCAATTGTGAGTAAAGGACTTGCCAAAGGTCCTTATGCGGCGGGTGGGATTCGAACCCACAACTCTTCGGTTGCAAGCCGGCGACCTTCACCACTACACTACCACGCCCCACAAACATTGTATCGGAAATATATTTCTGCGGCAGAGTGTTTATGTAACTCTGACGATTTCTGGATGTGATTTCATGTAACTGTGAAGGTCTTCACATTAACGAAATGTACTCAACACATGTTTCAGACCTTAGTAATGGACCATAGCCACCTCTTCTATGATTTTAGCAAGCCCTTACCCGGTTACCCCACATAACACAAAAGTCTGCACTAATTATAATTACAGGTAGGGGCCTAGGCTGCTGTCGGTCATTTGAAAAAGAAGTGAAAAACATAATAATATAAAAGTTTTAGGTAAATAATTATTTGTAAATCATTTGCTAAAGTACTGTTAATAATCACTCACAACCCCCTGCATCCTGTAACAGTGACAATTTAAATCTAGACAAAATTAATGTAACTTTTATGGTCTTCTAGAATGCTAGATGATGCCACCTAGGAATGACATTGGTGAGGTGGTTTCCGTTCTACATGTCAGAGTGCACAATGATTGTTGTTTTTATTTCTTGTTTCACTACTTTACATAACTTAAGTGACATTATTTTATCATGTGTGGATACGAGTGATTTTCAAAGCCTTGAGTGCTCCTGAAACTAAAAGTCTTGGCCTTGAGGTTCAAATCTTGGTCTTGGGACTAAAAGTCTTTGTCTTGAGGTTCAAGGTCTTAGTCTTGAGGTTTCAGATCTTGACAACAAAGCTGGCAATGGCAAACTGTCTTATTCTAAATGCTTCTAAAACTCAATTTATCTGGTTGGGGGCTAATCAGCCCAGGCCAAAGAAGTGGGTTTTGGTTAATGTATTTGTAAAGCACTTGATTAATAATAAATTGAGTGTTAGCTCTATTTGAGAGGGAGAAACTGATCTTGGTCGTAAGATGTAAAGATAGGGCTGGGTGGAAGTAACAGTTTACTGATAAACACTCTGTGCCGCAGAAATATATTTCCGATACAATGTCAATGGCTGACGATGTCTGCTCATGCACAAGATTAGACACAGCGAAATTCGAAACATTCCGTCAATAGGAAAGTGTGGTTAGGGTCAGTTTCATCATTAGAAGGAATGCTAAACAAAATTTCAGCCGCAGATGTAATTTATTAGTGTGCTGGGTCGTGTAATCACAGTTCATAGGCCATAACTGTTCCGCTGCTGAGGCACCACATGCGTGATGTTATTATGAGATTTACGACGGTTTGGACCTGTATAATAATTAATGTTACCAAGTACTGTTTTATAACGGATACTATAGTTATTTTGAAAATAAATTTGAAACAGAGTCTTTATAAGTATAGCACGATGGATCACTTTTTACAAACTTTAATTTAGATTCGGAACACGAAACAGTGCGGTAGCATTTTAGTTTCGTTATTATCGGACCGCGTAACTAACAATAACGAATCAGCTGCATTACTGCTCAAGACCACATATTTTTTCCATAATACTTCTACGCAAAGCGTGAATAGAGTTCCAAGATTCGACTCAGGAATTTTATTTTCCCCACGGCCCCGGGCTAGGATTTTTATATGCCATATAACAGTTTAATTGTCTATTCATTTCTTGTAAAATTAGCTAGATGAATATTTTGTCAAGCTATCACATTACACATGACTTAATATTCTACTCAACTATAAATGCCACGTGAAAGTTAGGCCATCTTACCTGTATTATTTATAATGTCTACTATGTATTGTGCAAGCTTCATTAGGTTGAAAAATTGAAAAAATAATTGGAATTCATAATCGCATAAGTAAATAACGATGGAATTCGATCAACACAAGTCACTGTTTGCACATGCCAGCCAATGATGCGCCACCATTCTGGTCACGTGATCGGCCTAGGTCAGTGCTTACCCAAATTCTCCAATTTCGTCCAAAGTTCTTGAACTTGCACTAATTAATGTTTGTTTATGTGATCAGCATTGTCTAAAAGAAAGGTCAGGGTATTGGATGATATCAAGTTCAACAGGTGTAAAACGTTATTTGAGACATGTCAAGGATTTGAAAGTGGACTAAAGAGTCAGATTTTGACACCTTAAGAAGAACCAATATTCGTATATAAAATTACTTTTAAAATATCTATAGGCTGTTTTTAGGTGTAATACTTGGCGAAAAGGTAGATTATACCTTGTACTATACGAAAATGCAAAAAAGTAAAAATCTACCTCTGACACTCCTGCTTCACTAAAATCGACTTTATCTCTAAATTAAGAAATGTGACATAAGCCTGGAACCGTCAGATTCTGTCACATATGTTACAAGAGTTTTTTTTAAATAGATGTTATCCATCCAGACTTTCCTGGTCATTCTAACATCGTTTTCTTACTTCCATTTTCCAGTTTTGCAATATGGTGCTTTAGGGAGAGATTGCAAAACTTGACAGATGTTAAGCAAGTGTTTTGTGTAATATCATTTTTAGTTTTGAGGGCAGCTGCGACAAGATTGGTCGAGTGACAAAAGCCTTAAACCAGATTTCAAATGCTCACCATGGGAAACGTGCATACGAGGGCAATGTTAGACTGGCTTATGACATTCTCAGCCAATGTAAAGGTAAGTTACAATTCAGCTAAAAAATCTTTATAGGAAATCCTTTAAATTACTAATTTGTGCGATTCTGTCTGGTGATGCTCAGAATTGTTATTCAACTTCCATTTGAGTTTTATGCTTTCCAGATTTCTATTTCCAGATTTCTATTTGTTGTCAATATGCTCTTGCCTGTTTAACCTGGGACCATTATTACGGAGGGATACGCAGCTAATGAAATTGGGTCATTGACCTAGATATGTCTGGCCCCAAGATTACTGCACGTTAGCTGAAAAGATAAATTTTTGCAGTGACCGTTAAGTTTAAAAGTGTGCACGAAAGTACCCGTATCTCACGTAAGTACCCGTATCTTACATGGTTTGTGAAAGCCCGCAGCGCACTGTAAGAAACGCGCTCTGATTGGTTGATGCATTGCAGTTTCATATCCCTCCGTAATAATAGTCCCAGGTTTAACTAAAATTCAAATGAAGACATTAGATATGCAATTATGCATCTTTCATAAGCTGTTCCTCTGCTTTCACTGCTACAGACTTTAGTAAAAATTAAACAGAATCTTTATTTATAATTATATATTATTCTGATTATTCAATTCAAACGGTTTATTGTTGTCAGTTTCAGTATATACATGATTATATGCATGATTATGTAATCTTGTGATATTCAGGGTCTCATCACATCAAAGGAATAACTGGTGCAACATGTATGGAACTCTTGGATGCTATGACAAGGTACTGTAGGACACAGTTTCTTTGCTCTGCTCAACTTCTTCTATCCGTTGTTCTTTTCATAAACATTGTAGTTATAGCATTAGATGGAAGTCTGCATATTAAGTTACATTCATCTAGTGTCATCTAGATGACCTGGAAGAGATGTTGTTTTGACATACTGAAGGCAGTCATTGCAGCTACAAAGTGTGCACTTTCAGTTTCAGTCTTTAACTGATAGTTACTTTGGTCCATTTTGACCATCTGTTGAAGCTTTGTTCAGTGTTCACTTATCCTGACCAGCCCAAACAGATTTTGAAATCTGGGTATAAGGCTGTAAGTCTTCTTACTTTAGACAGTACTGAACTTGGAACACTCCTGAGTTGGTTCTTTGAAGGAGTGCAATGAACATTTCTGAATGAATTAATGTTTTAAGTCCAGATCCCTGTGGGCTTAGACTAATGACTAAAGTGTAAAAGTACTAGTACCAGTGCTAACTGTGATTGCCAATTAAAAGCCTAACATTATCTGTAATTTATGAAGAACTATAGCAAAGTAGATATGTTTTAAGCTGCCTATCCAGCTTGTACATGTGACTAATTTCTATTATATATATATATATACATATATATATATAGTAGTACATTCTGATTATCAACTTTTCTCGATTTTTCTTAATATGATTTTCCTTTGATCCTTCAGGTCTTTTCCGTCTTCAATAAAGGATAAGATCTTGAAAAAGCTATTTTGTCGTGATCACGAAGTTGTAACGTATGATGTATTTCAGTCAGCCGTTTTCATCTGTTGTGTTCTTCAAGGTAGGTGGCATAAAAATCAAATATATCCATTTAACATTCTTTTATTCAGTCTAATATTCGTTTGTTGATGTTGATTTCCATACCAGCTTAATTTACTGGTGTGAAAATATTTCTAATTAGCCCAATTTGTTTTGTGATTTTCTATAAGCAATAAAGTCCATTTTTTGTTTTTGAAAGCCACTAGCGCTGTGATGTATTATGTCATGACGGTTTTTAATTAGAGCGAATTGTCTTCGATGTGTGAAAGATTTTATCAGAACAGCTGAGGAGCTGTACAAGCAGCTGGACAGCAAAGGGACGGATAAACTGGATAGTGTCATCTCCAACGTCGTCATTCATCAGCTGAAGGATGCCACCAGCAAATCCACAGACAATCCTCTCTTGTGAGTAACTGGATTATAATGCTAGAATGCATTTGCTATATTATATATACTAGCTAAATGCGACTTAAAATGTAAATTTGAAAAGAATCAACTTCTCGTGATCTTAAATTTTATAAGCGGCCCTATGAATGTAAAGCACCCCCAGCGAGTAAAGGTGCCGTCAAACAGCAAAATATGAATTTGAGCTCCATCTGGCGAATAAAATAAGGAATTTTAAGCGTTATGGACACATACATTGAGTGCATACATTGAGTGCATATGATGAGAATTATGGTTTAGAATAATTATATATATATATAATTCTGCAGTGATTGAAACAGCTAGTTCCAGGTTACCAGCTGGTTCACTGGCATGCATTCACTGAGGTAATGATCTCTGGTTCTGACTTTGCTCCAACCATCAACTGTGACTAACATGCAGTGTCACGTAAATTGTATCGTTTCTGCCCCTCCAACAGAGTGTTTTGATGCCTGGAATCCGCTTTGAGGAGGCTGGCTCTTGACAGGATCAGTTTCTACCTTCTTGCGCTAGCACTTGCAATTTGAAAGCAAATATTCTGCAGCCATAAGCGATTAAATTTATACAAGTCAAGTTCTGATAAGTCCCTATAGTCTGTTATGAACCTTGAGTTGATTTATATAAAGTCATATTTTCGTTTCCTTGATTGTTCTGTTGCCAGCCTTGTTTGAACAACTTTTCTGTCCCTCATCTGAGGTTCACAACTACAGGACACAGGGTTCTAAGATGTTTCATAAATCCTTTGCCCGCACCAATATTAGTGCCTTTGCAATTAGGACCACTTGGGTTGCTCTGTGGAATGGACTGCCCGAGGAAATAAAACAACTGCCGAGTTTCATCCAATTTAAAATGCACTGCGCAATTATCTTGTTAATACTTCCTAACCGCTTGGGTTTTGCTCTTTGCATGCTTTTCTTTCCTTTTAGTTAAGGTTGTAGCATGCTTTACACTCTGGGTAGCCTTATCTAGCTGGATCATCGATCCCTTCTAGGCTATCCTGTTGTGACTGTTTAGTTTTTTTGCCCATGGGTAGCTGTATTCTGTTTAGTTCTGTTGTGTTGCTGGTCACAATAAAGAATATCGAATTGAATTGAGTATTAACATTCCGATTAATTACATTACTGTTGAAGTATTCACGGCATGTAAAAAATTTAGTACTCATGTTAATAACAATAATGGTATTGTGTTAGAGTACTGGAGGCAGGATACCAGTTGGCTCCGGATCGGATGTACTCTGCGCTTGCTACGGTTAGCATTATTAAGTTATTGATTATTTGTGCTTTACACACAGACTTATATGTGCATGCATACAATGCAATACAACTGTGATTTGATATTGTATACCTTACGTAGTTTAGAAGTATACATGACCACACTACAGAGAAAATGCTATGGTGCTGAGCAATTGTGAGTGAAGTACTTGCTCCAAGCGTCAATTGCTTTGGGTCGAGGCTTGAACCCATAATCTCAGTGTTTCAGACCAAGCATTCTAACCAGCTGGCCACTGTGTGCCACATACATGCATAAATAAACAAGTGAGAGTGCTGAAGATGATACAGCATGTTTCGGTCACACCATATACGAACTTCAAATTTGACTAGTTTGAAGATTATATGTAGCCTTTCTCAAAAATGTTTGCTGATCAAAAGCTTTTGGAAATTCGTAATCTAATGCTGAATACAGAATATTGAGAGGCTCCGTGTTGTGTCAAAATGATCTTGTAAATGACTTATTGCAGAAGTTGAATTTACATCTGTTGATCAATTCACAGACAGAAGCTGTGGTCATAAGAAGAAAGAACTTTACTGATCTAGCTTGATAATAGCATAGACAGGAAGGCATCATACGTAGGAAGGCATCATACGTACAAGTGCTTCAGGATATGGATGATGGATTTGTGTCTTGTGAATGAATTGGGAATTAATTATCATGAGACCATATGACCAAGCAGCCATGGTGGTATGACTTACCACTGCTGTCCAATCATCTCCAGTCTGGATGATAGTTTCAGTTTGTGTGTCATCCATATTGTAATAAATCACTTGGATACTGTAATAGAACAAATGCATTTTTGGTACATTTGTTCTGTAGACGGCTATTAGGACTTAGCTTAAAACGTGACAGTTCATCTTTTAATTTTTCAAAGATAGATAGTTTCTAAATGTTAAAATAAGATCAAGTATACTGAAACAGAGGATTCATTGTTTGTGATATTTTGTGTTGAATGACTAGGCTTTGTTTCGTGGGACTTCTAGTGGAACCACGAGTTGTGATAGCTTTGTTAACAGTCTTGCAGAAATATTTCTAAACAAGGTAATTGATTGAAACTAAACACTTCTGATAAATTTATACAAAAAAATCAATATGAATGTTCTTCTAGTTTTGAGTGCTACAGATGTTCTGTATATTAATAATGTTTAGAGTGGTATTGAACTGTACTGCACTGACATCTGATTTGACTATGTGTTTACTTCAGTGATTCATGACTGACATTTTCATGTATTTATCTATGTGTATCTGTATCAAGGCATGTAGTGTTATTTAGGGAGCATAATTATGAAGTTTGAACAATACTCCTTTTCATCCCGAAATGTAACATTACTTACTACCTGTATGCACTGCCAACATGACAGAGACCAGATCCAAGACAAAGATTTCAAACTCTCGCCATATCATTAGAAAGGTACCGGTAAGGGTTTAGATACTGCAGTTACTATAATTCTGCAGTAATTTGCTAATGTCCTATGTGTAGTCATTTCTGTGAATAATTGCAGACCACTTTGTTTAATGATGATCTTGCTCCGATTGGTTGTGAATACCTATGGGGAGTTTCTCTTGAGGTAGTTGGTACAACACGAATTCATGATTGCAATTACAGTTTTGATTAACCGATGGTTACTCTTTTTTTTTTAGATTGGTCAGTTACGCTGAAGGAAGAGGTTCTGTTTTGGTGACAGTTTATGTATGTGTGAGGGTTGATTTCAATTGGCAGTTATGCTCATTTGTGTTTCGAATGACCACTGATCTATGATATTTTTGTATGTTATAACTGCCATTCTGACAAAAGCGCATCATGGTTGTATATTTGGTGGACAACCGACTAAACCATTTGTAGTTCATGGAGATTGTGTTCTGGACTTCTGGTGTTTTTTGTGGAGGAATATTCTTGATATATCGAAGTATTCTACCGCAGTCACTTTCAACGACCATGAGTAGCTGTTTCAGATGCAGTCCTCAGATTGTAGGAGTTTGCTAAAAGTGCATCAGTTTTGATAAATATTCTGTCTTTTGTTGTGCTTTCTATTTCATTCTTGGTGAATTAAAAGTTGATATTCTCAGCTTAAAATCTGCTTACCCTTCAATGTTCGATGTTGATGTAAAGTTTAAACTATACCCAAAGTCGAACCAAAACTTTTTTACACAAACTAGGTGGAACATAAGTACCAATCATCTATGAACATGGTCAATTAAGACATAGTCAAAATTAGTACAATCAACTCAATGCATACCTAAATGCCATTCATGTTACCTCATGGAGAATCAGAAATTAGAATTGATCAGAGCTGAAGGTCAAAATGTCCTCATAATTGCCAATTCTCCAGTACAGTACCAGTACTGACTTCCAAATTTTAAATTGGACACAGCTTATTATTTTCCATGTAGAAACATTTAGAAATAGTTGGCATTTTAGTAGCCCTCTTGTATAGGCCGGTATACTGGTATATTAACGATCTGCCATTGCTCGAATCGTAACTCAAAACTTCGCCCAGAGTTGCGGGAACCAGCTTATTCGCAGGCGCTTAGTCAAATCAGAATCGTAAGGCAGAGGGTCAAGATCCAGGAAGTTAGGCAGAAAGACAGACTGTGGTAGGGGCCGTAGGGCTAATCCCAAATCTGAATAAAGGAATAGTCTGAAGAAAACAAGTAGAATGTTCCTGATCATCTTTGTATTGAAAATTAACAAGCCTAGTGTTGATTAGTGAGATACCGTTTCCAATCGTAGTTATATTTTCATCTTTAATCCCGCTTCGAGTTTAATTCAGGTTTTAATCGTATTTCCAGCTTCCAGTTGTAGTCATTGTATCAAATTTCATCCCACTTCTGTAGTATTATTTACATTTTAAGTGTATGTCTTCATGAACATAACGGTATTATTATCATCGAACTTCGAGTTTCCGTTAGATTTTCATCGTACATCCAGCTTCCAGTGTAATCTATTATTTTGTATTTTGTAAGATTAGCCTACTTATAAATAGCATGGAACATAATATAGAAATTAGAAGTAATATCCGAACCACGTTCCGATCAGTAACGGAATGCACCCGTGTATAGTGGATTATAGCACGCAAGATGGCGTTGTTATTCGTGTGGCAGGCATCGACGTTTAGGTTTAGTATCGGATTTACGATGCGGCTAACAGGTAATTCCGATTTTGCACTTTTATGTTACCGAGATAAAATACTTCATCGCCAGTCCCTAAATAGCTCGCTCTGATTTCTGTATCTTGACTCGTGCATCCAAGAAGATAACAGACACGACGTCTGCTATAGACGCGGTGCCGTAGTATAGCCTACCAGTGAATGAGTTTATATCGATTTTTGTGATAGTGCCATAGACCGATAGTGGCACTGAATTGGAAACTGACCGCAGATTTGCAGAACCAAGTTCTGACCTATGCACCCGTTTGTAAATGTTCGCCTGGCATAGTTTTTATATTGAAGGTATTCAAGGTAATGATGTAGGGTGACCACATTTCAGATTTGGCATTCCGGGACAACATAGTAGGCTCCTACTTTCAATCAAAGTCAAACTCAATTAGGAGATGAGTTCGTTGTTGAGCCCCTTACCCAATGCCTAAGTTTATATATATATTTATAGGCCTACAAAAGCCTACATATGTGATTATGTAGGATTTAACACATAATTAAATTCCTTTAATTAAGAAAAATGAGCTAAAAGTAGGCCTATATCATTAAAAGTTCGAGTTATTGTCCAAACGGCTAACATTTAGAAACGGGGGCGGTTTCTTTCCACCATGGCGGAGGAGCTTTCTACCAAGCTCTAGGAAGGACTAAATATCGGTAGAGTCTCCACCTAGT
>JAQFXW010005008.1:0-10674 GCA_034693945.1 Dendrobaena attemsi
ATTTGGTTCACTATGCAGTATCGTGTACTAAGTAGATATACGATGAAAATGTAAATTAAATTCGAAGTGGGATGAACTATAAGTAACATATCTACCACTGGAAGCTGGATGTACGATGAAAATCTATAGTAAACTCGAAGTTGGATGACATTAATACCATATGTCCATGAAGAGATATGCTCAACATGTAAATAAAACTAGAAGTGGGATGAAATTTGATTAAAGAATTACAACTGGAAGCTGGAAATACGATTAAAATCTGAATTAAACTCGAAATGGGATTAAAGACGCAAATATAACTACGATTGGAAGCTGGATATAAGAGTGAATCATGTGTCGTGAGCCATTTGTCCGTGTACCATTTGTCGTGAACCATTTGTCGGTGAACCATTTGTCGTGACAGTCTAAAACTACTGATTAGGCCTACTGGCATGACGCCGCTATGATAGAGCACACAGTTTAAGTCGTTTGTCAATGAAAGTCAAAATATACATGTAGTCGAAAATTGTTTACGGCTGTAGAAGTCAAATGCCCTGAAACTTGGCCCTTATATCTTCAGAGCCACTATTCTAAAGATTTGCCATCTTTCTGGAAATAATTATAGGGTAATTTTGACGAACAGATTTGAGCTGTCCGCAAATATAATATCACACTTATAGTGTAGGCCTAACGCAAGAATTTGGAGAAACGTCAAATTTTATTAACTTTCCCTCTATTTTACGTGTAATCTCGAAGAACAATTAGCCGTATGTGCTTCTTTGAAGTTGCCTACAAGATAATGTTATCCGCTGATTAGATGAGTTCTATAGTCAAACAAAAGTCAGAGAGTGTTGATAGGTGGCGAATAAAATTTTCAATCGACCATAAAGTAATGTTCTTTTTAAACATGTATTTCAACATATTCGTCATTGATTTGACCTAGGTTATCCGACAAAAGTTTATTATGTGAATTCATTCATTGATTTCAAAATTGTATGTAGCGCTCCATCAAGAAACCTACTGAGATGCGCTCCTAGCCCAGACACGGGTAATTAAGTAATATTTAAGTCGGCCTATTGTCAAATGTAGATGGGAGGAGTCGCAATGAGGCGCCACAATTTTTTTATTAAGTTAAGCTTATACCAAATAATAATTCGTGCATTTAAGAGGCATTAGATTTCGGTTAAACAAGAATTTCTTTTGGGTACGAGTGGTTAATCTGGCCCTGCCAGTATGTAGTCACGTGTTTCTAATACATTTTGAGAAAGTATCTTGGCGATTTACTCAAATACATGATCTAGTCACATGTGAAATTGTACATTTATTGTCGTTTCTTAGTTGTAGACGGCAAAAGGCATCAGAACCTGACAGTTTTAGTTCTGCTTGGAGTTTCTGTCCTAGCTATAGTCGTAATTCTGGCCATTGTACTTTTTCGCATACGTCGTCAAAATGAAAGAATCGCAGGTAGGCACGTGTTGTCAATTTGCATACGCATGATCGATTTGGGATCAATTTCAATATTCCTTAAAATAATATTATGCACAGATTAATTTGGAGCACACTTTTAATGTGAGCATGTGATTCAACCCTAAAGTTTAACCACATTAGCGTAACATAATTATTGATTTTGCTTATATTGTTATCCATTTCACCAGATCAAGTGGGAAAATATCTGCTGCTTGTTTAATAGTCTGGAACCGGCACAATGCCATAGATCTAAGCAATCTTAACATAAATTACAAACTAGCCTATCCAGCATCATTCATGTTTCTCGCAGAGGCAATTTTTCCTAATTCTATTCAACGTCTTTCTTTTACTCAACTCTCTGTTGTTGCTCTCAGTGTAGCCAGTGTTTGGATGCTTTTTAGGAAATAATAATATCTGTTGTTACATCTCCAGCTTCAAATATTGATCACAAACGGAGAGAAAAAAGAAGCAATTCCGACCCGGCATACGACGACCTGGATGCCCGCCAACGACATCTTCCAGCTATTCCTCACGTTTATGACGGACTCATAAGACATAGTAACGTACACGGATTGCTAGAGAGAGAAACAGAAGTTAATGCCTATGAGACTGTCTTGGGTGATAGCATCGACGTCGATGAGTCGAACTATGATCATCCTGATGATTCGCAAGAGCGTTTCTCAAATGTCTATGATGAACTAGACATCGAGGACTAGCACTTATAAATTTCAGAGCTATGAAGCAATTTCGTATAGTCAAACTTGCAATAGGAATGAGCAAACGTTTCTACTTGATGATTAATCCTCTTGAGACGATTAGTATCTATAGCGTGACACCCACTACCTATAATTGTGGTTCTCACCTACCTGCATTTTCAATCAATCAATCAAAGTAATTTGTATAGCGCCCCTTCCAGATCTCTACTCAGAGGCGCTCCCAACCCAGGCCCGGTCAAAAGAAAAGTCTTAATGAGGCAATGGAATGAAGTCAATGAATCATGGGGGAGTAAACGAAGGACAAGTGGGAGGCCATTCCAAACATTCGGTCCCACAACCGATCTAGATATCTTTTCTGCATAGTTGCATAAGGGAGAAAGGAACAAGAACGTCACCACGTGTAGCTGGGTGTAAAGAACGGCGACCCATGGAAGCAGAGGCCAAGGTGAAGAGCACATATAAATAGGATGGAGTTTGAGAAAAGGCGCAACGCCGGGCAATATAAGAGACTCTAGTATAGAGAATGCGCTGCTGCAGGGGGAGCCAATGCAGATAATCTCTCGTGAGAGCCGAGACATGATCAAACCGTGAGATACCACAAACTAGGCGTGCTGCCGACCGCAAAATCCTAGTCAAGCAATTTAAGCAGACCTGTGGTAACCCAATATAGAGACCAACAGTAGACTATGCGGCGGCAGACAAAAGCATGAACCAGGGCAGAGGCAGCAGAGCAGTGACATAGAGCGTGCAACGACACGAATTTGTCGCAGTTGATATATAGTAGCAGGCACGTGACAGTGTGAATATGCTTTGAGAAGTAGAGTTCTTGATCTAAAATGATGCCGAAATCTCGAACCGAAGTAGGCAAAGTGACAAGAGAAACGCATTAGCAAGAACGACCTGGTCAAGCTTCGCCAGTTGCTGGTGAGTGTCCCCAGCCATATGTATTTCGTCTTATAGGAGTTAAGCTGAAGCCGATTGAAAAATAGCAAGGCATTAAGAGCATCAGCTGCATGGCTCATAAAACGGACTGTTCTGGCTGCATCATGAGCAAAGCTTTTACAGTGGTCCTGCTCTTCATCTTGAGAAATTACAAGATCTCGAGGAACAGCTCCTAAGACAGCAATACAATTCCAAAGTAGCTTCAAAATCCAATTTCAAATTTGCACATAGGCCTACGATTCGACAACAGTTAGGCCTATTCTAGTCTGATGACCTTAGTAAAAAAATCACTAGATTGTTTTCAAAATCTCTACATCCCAACATCTTTCGGAAAATCAGGCCATTGGTTTTAGAACCTAAATATCACTTCCAGTATTCTAGATTAGGCCTAAATCTTATGTTATTCTGGCATTCGTTATTATGACATGTAACCATATGATTTCCAATTTGCATTTACCATGTAGGTCTATAACTTTACTTTCTTCTAATTTAATTTTTGAGGTATAACAGTAAACTAATGCAATGTTACTAGTTAAGTTTGGCTCATTTTTTGCTGTTTCATAAACTTCTGTGTCGTCTATGTAGGCCTACAACTAATATTTGGGCACCACTGCTAGCGGGGACCTTTTAGAAGCTCAACCGTGTTCTTGCATAATATGTTTTGTCTATTGTAATGACTGTCTGTATTTTCGGTTGTTGTCATACTAATAAACGGAATTTTATTTGATTTGAACTTTCTCGCGTTTATGTTCAAGGAATTAAGCTACATTTTTGTATCAAAATATTTTCGATGCTATGTAGACAGTAGGCCCTACATAGTTTGTTTTCTTGCTATCCATAATCAATCTAAATCATGTCGTAAATCAATTATGCGGAGCTTCAAAGACTAATAGTATCTGTTCTCAAACTAGGTTACGTTTTTGAGTAATATCCAACAGCTTGATGTGTTCAAATTTGTATAAGCAATGCTCTACTGTATACTCTTGATGAGTAATTGAATTCTTTTTTTGTGGGACACATCACACATGCATGTTTGATCTTGATCAAGCTATGGTACAATTACAAAGTGGTTATTTCGGAATGTATTCATACCTGGACGTTTCATCATGGAGGCGTACCACTGAGCGAAGCACATTTATTTGGCGATGGACTGCCTTCTGAGCCCTGACCCTCATTGACTAAACCTAAACACGACTAGGCCCTAGGCCTAAACATGGGCCAAACTGTCAGCTAAGGATTATTTTATTCTCCAATGGTCGAGTTCCGCTTGCCTGTAAATGTGGACTACAACCAATGATTTTCTAATTAGGACCACTTAATTTTGGCTGTTTCTCGAAGTAGTTGGCCTCTATCCAAAGCAAGGATAACAGAGAAGGGTTCTGCAGTGACCTTGCAACGCAACCAGATAAATCAGAATAAACGCAACACATTCATTCCAGAATAGGTCTACATATAAATATCTTTCGATGTTTTTACACAACAAATTTTAATCAAATCTCAATTTACCCAAATCAAATAAAAACGAGTGTACTTGTTTCAAACGTTCAAAACGATTAGTTTCGGGTGGCCTGCTTGTTAATAGCAGTAAAGTTTGTAAATGTTATTAGTCTGCATAGCCTATACCTGGGAAGAGTTCAGGGCTATTTCAAGAAGTGGATGACATAATTTCATTAGCAAACAACTGTTAATCATCATCAAAAATCAGTGGTGACCTCACTAAAAGTTTTATAACTTTTGTTGTGTTTAATATATTTTGGTGATATTTGGTCGTTATACGTACATATGAGTTACCTGTAAGCTTGTACAATTTTATTTACAAATGCTTACATTTGGTGGAAATATCAAACGTTTACATTTAGTGGAAATATTAGCAGACACCTGTTAAACGTTTTTGAACCATAAAAAAACAGTAGGTGACGTCACTAAAAGTTGAATAACTTTTTGTTCTGCTTGAAACACTTTGGTAAAATTTGGCAGTTATACGTAGATATGAATTGACTTCCAGTCTGTAAAATTTAATTTAAAACTTCTTACTTTTGACCGAAATATTCACAAAAGTAGGGGTTACTCTTTTTTGAAACACCCTGTATATGCGAAAAACATAGGCCTGTTCAACGAATGAACGAATATTCAACAAATGAACTAATAGGCTAGTCAATTATCAAAGTCCCTGACAGACGCAGTCAATCATTGAAGAATTATTTATGTACGGGTCTACAACGTCTGCTTGTTCTAAAAATGAGAAGTCCTGTTGTTTGGTTACTCAGTACTCACCATTATGTGTGGCGTAGTAGTGTAGTGGTGAAGGTCGCCGCTTTGCAACCGAAGGGTTGCAGGTTCGAATCCCACCCGTAGCGTAGGGACCTCGAGCAAATCCTTTACTCACAATAGCAAGCGCTTCGGCGTGTAAAACTGGGACACACCTGCGGGCTGTAGTTGGGACCGTCTCCGAGTAGTAGTAGTCTGTAAGAGGCGGTATAGAAATACAAAAATAATACAAAAATACAATTATTGACTACTGTTAAAAACATGGTGTCTTGATATTGAACTAAACCGATGCACAATGGTACTTAATTATTACTTCAGTTATATAACATAAGGGTGTGATATAACATAAGCGTGTGCACTTTAAAATGAAAGTTGATTATTAGTCACAGCTCAAAGTATAAACATTAACTCCTCCTAAGTGGAAATAACATCATCCGACAATCAGTTGCTTTGTTTCCTCAACGTAACACAATCTGAATGGCCTTAAGGTCTGCCTCTCCTCCTTTTCGTCTTCTTCGGTTGGACAAATAATTCGATTAAACTTGAGATCAGAATCCAAGAGAACAAGTCTACTATTCCCAAGGTCAGCAACAAACACTCGATCGTCTGAGTCGAGTGACATAATAATAATTAGGATCATTGAGTTTTTGTCTTTCATTTGAAGGAATATAGCGACGCATGACCAACTTCCCGTCTCTGGTAAATTCACTGACGACCCACCTTAGCTCCGTATTTTCACCATTTGACAAACTGTCTTCTTGTTTTTTCTCATCGACCAACTCGTGAATGATGATGAAATTACCAATGGAAGTTTCCAATGCGTGCATAGCGTTCTGGATGTCTCCTGGTAAATGAATGGATCGAATTACTTCCGAAGATCCTCAGAAAGGAAGTTGAATTACAGACCATCGAGAACTGACCATCGTTAGACATCGACAGAGTCAAAGGCTCGTTATTATCGACGGCCAGAAATTTCATGATCTTGTATTTATCATCTTTTATTCCGGTTATCCGCCAGACGCATTTCTCTATACTGTCAGACACGTAGAGACAATTTTCTTTCTCACGTGATTGAATGTCCTTTGGGTCCTTTATCTCTTTTATTTCGATTCTCTTCCGAAGACTAAATGGATTACTGTATTCAAAGACGTGAATTACAGTAGAAAACAATGACCGACATACATGTAGGACGCAGATTTCACTTCGAAGTTTAGTCACGCCACACACAGCATTTCTTTGAAGAACGATCTTCTTTGCCAACTTGATGAAAATCGTAAATTCGACTAAAATAAAAGCAAAAATAGCACTAAAGTGAAACAGTGTAATTAAAAATTAGTAAATTATCAATTTGCTAATCAGTTAATTACACTATTTGAATTATTAATAATTAGCTTTGTACGCAGTTCTTGACTTACAATGTAGCTCATTGAATCTGTCCATTGTCTGTAGTTGATCTGTTTTAAATTAAATAAAATTAATTATTTAAAAAAATATTAGTTTGCATTGTGACTATTTTAATCATTCATTTAGAAAAAATTATATAGTGCCACTTCAGAACCGTTATTCAGAGGCGCTTCCAGCACAGCCACGGCTAAATAAGTTTCTTCGATTATAGTCTTCCTTCATTCGAGCCTACCGACTGTTTTCTGGAAATAACTGTGGTCAATGCTGATCACTGTTGACTGAATCAGTTCAGAAGTAGAGAGGTGAAGATTTCTAATGTGACAAAGTATCTCAAGCAGCTCAAGCAGCCGATTTGTATCGTAAAGCTTCAGAATATTTTCAAAGCCTGCTTTCGACAGACACCATAACCAAATGACCACAGATTGTCTGCACATTTGAGCATCGACGAGTTCTATGCCTTCGTCTTTCAATTGACCGATGATTTTATCAGTTTCAGGAGATCTTTGGTTCACTCTGTTTAACAGGTCTTCGATTTTTTGATGAAGTTGGTTTGAGTCAATCAACGCCTTAGACTTGTCGGCTCGACTTGAGATGTGTACTTTTATAACGACTAAAAAATTCTCAAAATCATTTCTTAGCAGAAATTGTAGTTAAGTGAAATCAGTTATCGCTGAGCTAGAATAGCCTATTAAGAATTTTTGTAGAAAGTTTCTCATTTCTGCAGGTCTCTAGATCCAAGTTCGATCAAAATTAGTCTTGAGCAGAACACAGGAAGAACCCGAAGAATCACAGGGAATAGAGGAGAGCACAGGTGAGAGGTAATTTCAAACAACCGAGAATGTGAGCAGAACACAGGAAGAACCCGAAGAATCACAGGGAATAGAGGAGAGCACAGGTGAGAGGTAATTTCACACAACCGAGAATGATCATTTCTGCATACGCCTACGCCTAAAAAATAGAAAATTACCTCAGGTAGAAAGAGGGTCGTAGTGAGCGGCGATTCAGGGAAGCCGAGGTAAAAGTGAAGAGCTCGCATATGCAGGACAGACCTTAAACCAGGACTCACTGCCAGGCAATACATGTAGGCTACATGGCAATATATATATATATATATATATAAAGAATATATTCTTTAAAGACTAGGCTGCTACAGAGGGTTCGAGGTACAATAGAGGTTATATGTCGATCATCGTTTTCTAGTGCAAATAGTCTTTGGAAGAAAATGGAAATAAAAAGGGGTTAAGGATCCAAATGATAGGCTTGCTGGATCCAGTGATATTCGAAATTTGTGTCTGCGTCCCTTGCAGTAGAAAGAAATTTGGCCTGGAGGATTGGACCCTATGGCTCAGATCGAATCTTATGATGGAAGAATGGAAAATTTGTCATTATTCACAATTAAATTGTTTTATGCGAACCTCCTCCATTTTCTAGTATCCTTGCGACTTTCTTCTGGTTGGTTCCTCGAAGACATTTGATGAAATCTGAGTATTTGGGCCGATCGAAAGTTCGCAGCCAGCACAATAGGTCAGAATTCTTATCTTGGATTGATCGTCGTCCTTGCATACAGTTACTCTGTTCTTCCGTAATGCACTCGAGAGACAACATCGAAGCAATCAACTTGGAAGTAGGCTGAATATATTCTAGAAGGTATTCTCGGTTGTTTCTGATGATTACAGATATTCTTCTTTCATAAAAAGCTGCAACGGACAAATATAGTGTTATTACCTTTGAACATCAATTTTGTCACAACTCAATAAACACTGTGATTGCTATATAAATTATGATTGATTGATTGATTGATATAATTTAGGCTATGTTGAACATATTGCCACGAACTTATCAATGCACCTCTCAGTCGCTTCCAAATTCTTCTCTTGAATCTTCGCCCTGTTATCAATGCCAGAGCTGTAATGGTATCGTCATTTTCCCGGCGAAATGAAGAATCCAGCGTCAGATGTAAAACCGATTTTTCCAGGATCATGTCCACCAACTCCAGCGGAAGTTCATTGAACTGAACGAAAATTACAGAGTGCCTCACACTGTCAAGTTTGTCATTAATCACCGCCAAATACAAATTCATGAACACTACTTATAGGCCTACACAATCTTTTTAATATAGCTCTTGAATTTTAAATTGTAAACCCAAAGGAAGCAACACTTTTTCGCTGACCGATTCGAACAAAATATGATTGGTAGGTTTAAAAGAAATAATGAAGCAATTAACCTAGGCCTAAATGGTGTTGAAAGTCACTCGTAATGCGTTGCTATCAGCGAATTAATGATCTGTCAGAGCGACGAAAAACAACAATAATTATCCTAGGCCTGTATGAGTAAGCCTAGATACAATAAGTGACATTTTTGAATGAAGTGGCATCCTTTGTTGACATACGCAGACGCTGTTCTTATTAGCGACTTCTTGCTATGACATTGTTAAAAATCGCACATCTTAGGTGCAAGCAAAATGTTGCACTTAATTAAAAGACATAGGCCTACAATTTTCAATCATTTTCTTAGTCGCAAGAATTGTTCTGCTAAAGTCGCCCCGAAACGAGACAAGTTCGAATCGGAGTTTGAATATGAAAGTGCAACAGCAAATTATTAAAAATATTTCGTTAAACTGTTTAACACAGTAAGCTGTAGAGGTTACGTAGACCTATTGGTAAAAATAGATTTGCATTCCTACCGTAGTTTTTGAAGGATATTGTTCATTTTCTGAATGGAAACATAAAAAATAGCATAATTTTTTAAAACTATTTCTAATGTATTTATCAATTTCATGTCTTAGGCCTAGTTAGCGTCAAGTGTAAAGTTGCATGCTCTGACATGACTTGCTTTCTCTGACCTGTCACTTAGATTTAGGGCTAGACTTAGACTATCTCGAACGATCGAGCTGTTATACAATTTGGTTGTTTGATTACAAAATAATCAACATGTAGGCCTACATGTAGATGTTGTGTCTAAGTAGACCGTACAGTATGATCAGCGAAGTGGCTCCAAGGACGTATGTTGTCGATTTTCGTAACATAGACCGCTTACCAAGCAGTCTCATGGTGCACGTTCTACTACATAGGCCTACATGCTCGATCAACAGCAGAACAGAACCACTCTTTTCTTACTCCCTATGTTCGAAACGTGGCTTTCCTTTCTGTCTATGTCTTTGTTGGACAGTCTCTGTACGCACTAGGTCTACGTTATCGCCAATTTAACATAACGCTAAGAAGCGGTTCAAATTGAAAGGGTGAAGCAGCACCATAATTTGTTTACCTGTAACAGTGCAATTTCTGGTCATGAATTCGATCTGGTTGCTGTCAGTAAGAGTCACCTTCCACCACCCGACACTATCACTGCAAAGAAAAATAAAACAGAGTAGCCTAATACGCTTAATTTTAATGTCAAAATATCATTATAATATTATACTCTCCTTTATATAAGTTTAACCCCGGACCAGAGGCACATTGGGGGGGGGTAACTCCACCGCTGCTTGTAGGCCTACTCTGATAGTTCCGGTCAAAGCCCGGATGAAGAGGAAGGCAACGATAATACATGTATTTTAATACAATATCATTCTGTTCTCACAGAGTCATTAGGGCTGCTACTACATGATTTCGATATAATATCTTTGACAGAAACGAGATTGAGACTTACTTAAGCCATGTACCTTTGGCTACTGGTCATCTTTTTGCTGACGATGTCCAGGCCTAGGTTCATGGACCTCCCTCAGATCAGCTCCTTCTAGCTGGTCAAATCACAGCTTTATCCAATGACCTTCATCTTTGGAAGTCCTCTAATAGGCTCTCTTTAAATTTCTCAAAACTCAACTCATTTGGTTTGGTACTCCACCGCAGCTCCAGAAACTTGACTATTCAATGCTCTCTCAAAGGTTTCCCTCTTTTACATT
>JAQFXW010005009.1:0-10674 GCA_034693945.1 Dendrobaena attemsi
TATACAGACACAATGCAGCCATGCATGCATAGGTTTAATAATAGGCCCTAATATTTATACATTATACACAGCCTACTACATCATAAGATTCATATTTCAGTTTGAGTTTGCATAGCCTAAGTTGCAAATTAAATTAATTAATTAATAATACATGCATAAATTCATAAATGCATACATTTACAAAAAATATACTTACATGCCTATTCGATACGTAAAAACATAGCCTATGCACGATTGCACAGTGCACACGTGACTTGCATAATTATAATCATATAATCCTAATGCATGAACGTAAAGATGAATACATTGAAGTCTTGCTTCGATGTGATTGTTTTCAGGAGAGCTGCATGCGCTGAATGAAGTTAAATCAAAAGATGAAGTGGTAGTTATGCCATGTGCGGCTTTCCATAGTTCTTTCGAAGTTGATAATATATATATATATATACATATACATATATATATATTATATGAGAACAGCGTTGCCACTCGGACCCGCCACTGCTTGCAATACTGCAGTGCCAGTCCTTAGCCTGGATATTGTATTGTATTATATTTGTGTATTTCTATGCCGCTTTTCATTGACCACTACTTCTCAGAGGCGGTCCCGACTACAGCTCACAGGTGTGTCGGAGTTTTACACGCCGAAGCCACGCGGACGACGCCCACCAGGGGAGACGCTTTCACTCCCTTATTCACCCAAGACAGTAGACTCATTTCGCAATTCATTTCTGTTCATCATCCGTGTCAACTGATTCCTTCCTTTTCACTCTCCTGTTCCTTCTCTTTTCTCGTTTCTCTTCCCTCTACCCTCACTCTCTGCTACCATTCCTCCCGTACCCCATATTCTCTTATCATCTTCCTATCCGCCCCATCCTCTTTGTTTTCCCATTTCTCCTTCTTCTCCTCTAATCCTCTTCCCTCTGATCCTCTCGTCCTTCAATGCTCCTCCATTTCCCGTTAACCATCGCCATTATTCCGCTCCCGTCCTTATTGCTCTCCCTCTTCTTTCCAGTCCTCATCCCTTCCTCCTCTTTCTCCTCTTCTTCCTCCTCTTCCTCTTCCTCCTGTACTCCTTCTTTTCCCGGTCACCCATTTCGGCGTCTCCACCGTCTGTGCCTTATCAGGCCCTTGCACTGGTCCCCCAATCGGTCCCAGATGAAGGAGAGACCACAGCATCCACGTATCATCATCATCATCATCATCACCAGCAGCAGCAGCTGCAGCAGCAGCCCGTCGTTCTGCGTCGATCCGTCGTCGGCAGCAGATGCTGTTGACCGGGTACTGAGGCTGAGCGCAGCGGATGCGGATGGCAGCTGGACCGGATGATGGAGAAACGGTGGCGACATCCGATCGCCATCTATAGGGCGACGGAAGAGGAAGAGAAGAAGATGAGAGGGAAGAGGAGGGAGTAGTATGGAAGAGGGGGAGGAGGTAGAAGAGGAAACAGAGGAGAAAGAAGAGAAGAAGAAGGAGGGAGGTGCATGGAAGAGGAAGAAGAGGAATAGAGGAAGATGAGAGGAAAGAGTATGGAGGAGTATGGAAGAGGGGGAGGAGGAAGAAGAGGAAAAAGAGAAGGGGAAAGAGAAGAAGGATGGAGGAGCATGGAAGACGAGGAGGAGAAAAAGGAGGAGGAAGAGGAGTATGAAGGGGAGAGGAGGAAGAAGAGGAGAAGGAGGAGGAAGAGGAAATGGAAGAGGAGGAAACAGAGGAGTAAGAGGAAAAGGAGGAAGAAGAGGAGGACAGATTGGAAGAAGAGAAGGCGGCGTAGAAGGAAGGATAGGAGGACGAAGAGGATGAGTTGAAGGAGGAAGAAGAAGAGGACGAAGAGGAGGAGGAAATGAAGGATGAAACAGGAAGTAAGGAGGAGAATGGGGTGTGATGAAGAAAGAGAAGGATCAGGACATGGAGCATGCAGGTGAACTGTGGAGGTAGTGAAGCCGGGTGAGGATTTGAAGGAGGAACTGGTGGGAAGGAAGAGATTGAAGAAATGGTAATGGAGTAGGATGTGCACGAGTAGGAGAAGGATGAGAAGGAGGCGAAGGGAGAAAGAAGAGGAAGAGTAAGAGTAGGAGGAGGAGGAAGAGGAGGAGGGGCATCCCGCATCAGCCGCTTCGACGCGCCTGCAGTCTTCATCTTCATTACGTAGGCTGCAGGACCCCTTCCATCCATTCCTCTTTCGCTCCTTCATCCCCTATTCTCTTCTCCTTCACTCAACTGTTTCCATCCTGTCGCGAAATTCCTCTACGTATCCAGCTCACTCCTCCTGCTCCTTTTTCCTCTGCTCCGTCTCCTTCTCCTGCTCCTTCTCCTGCTCTTTATCCTGCTTCTTCTCCTTCTCCTGCTCCTACTCAAAGCTGCTCCTTCTTTTGTTCCTTCTCATTCTCCTGCTCCTTCCCTTCCGTTTCTACTGCTCCTTCTCCTGTTCCTTCTCCTGTCCCTTGTCGAACTCCAATTCCTATCCCTCTCCTCAAACGTCAACCACTTTCTTACCCTGCACCATACTATTCCTTCATTTCACAAGCCTCTCCAACTCAGTCTCTGTCTCTGCCTCTTCTCGTGTTTTGTTTATCTCTGTTTTTCTCTTTGTCCTTCCTTCTCTTCAGTCGTCCCTTCCTTAGTTTCCAATCTGTCTCATCCAGTCCTTCTTCATTCTTTAAAGATTCTTCCACCGTTCCACGACCTTCTTAGCTCATTCCATCCTAATTCCTAAAGTCTAAGACAAAAATCTCGATTAATCGATTTCGATATTATTTTATGCTCGCAATAATCAAGGCCCTCCGTCCCAACCACGCAATATCTTCTCATTGGATGTTGTTAGTTAGCCATTTCATATCTTTGTTATCGTAATCAATAAACTTGTGGCCTTGAGGTAGGCTATTACCATAGTGTATTATTATAATGGTATATTATACAGAATTAGGCGACAGGGATATAGACATTATATTCATAATAATTATATACATGTGTGTACAAATGTATATAATACAATTATATATATACATATATATTATATAAATATTGTATATACTACGAAATAGGTAAACTTTGCGGGTGTGCTTGTGGGGCGCTTCGGAGGATGACGAAGCTGCTGATGCTGGCGAATTGGGATGAAGTTGATGGCGAATCGAAGATGCCATCGCCGCTTTATTTGACTGCGGAAGAGAGGACGGATACGGAAGAGGAATAGGAAGGGCAGGGAGGGAGGATGACTATAGGGAGGAGAAAGAAGAAGAGGTGGGGATCGTGCTGGGAAGATTATAAAGTTGATAACAGAGGGAAGAAGAGAGACGGAGAGTGAGACATTAAGAAGAAGACAGATGGCAAAAGAACGCGAGAAAGAAGAAGAGGAGGAGGACAAAGAGAAGAGAATATAGAGAATGAGGTGGAATATGGGACGAGATGGAGGAAGTGGACGAAGTGGAAAAGGAGGAGGAGGAGGAAGACGAAGTAGAAGAGTAACAGAACGAGAAAAAAGAGGAGGAGAATTAAAATGAATGGATTTAGAAAGCTGAAGGAGAAGGGAAGAAGGAGGAGGAAGCGGAGGAGGAGGAGGAGATGTGGAGGAGAATGAGGAAGGCAAGATCAGATTTATTAGACGTGTTTATCCTCACTTTCGTTCGTCCCAAATCAGACCAGATTATCGGCCTCTCTCTCCCTATATATGCACAATCCTCACGCTCCCAAGATATAATATATACACACATACACACACATATATATATATATATAATTTATATATATATATATATATTATATATTCATATGATATAGTATATATATAATATATTATATATAAAATACATGTCCAAATATACTTACGGCGTATATAATTATAAGTGATACATTTCCATACAATGAACATAAACAAAGCGCTATATAATATATAATGTATAATATATATATATTATGTACGTATATGTATACTATGTATATATGAATGAGTATACGAACTATATAAACTATATAATTATGTAGCGCGAGTATCTATTTTGTATGGTTGTTTGTCATCGTCTCTGTCTGTGTGCATTCGTGGCATCGTCCATCTTATTGCGGTCGCTCAGGCTGTTCTCCCTCGCTCCCTCCCTTCTTCGCTCCCGACTCCCGTGGGGATGGGACTGGCCGAAAGGGTGGATGACCCGATGGGTGGTGGGTGGGGCAGAGAGACGGTCCTCCCTCCTCATCTGTCCTTTCGCTGTCGCCAGCTTCATTCGTCCGGTCAGACGAAGGCGACTCACCGAGAAATAATCACCGGGGACAGACCAAGAAATACGAGGAAATGACCGCATGAGAAAATGACAGCATGAGAAAATGACCACATGAGGAAATGACCGCATGAGGAAATGACGGCATGAGAAAATGACGGCATGAGAAAATGACTATAATATTTGAAAGTGACTTCATGAAGAAATGACCTCGTGAGGAAATGACCGAATGAAGAAATGACCTGTTAAGCAAATGACCGCATGAGGAAATGACTATAATATTTGAAAGTGACTGCACGAAGAAATGACAAACAGAAAAAGACAGACAGAGACAGACAGACATTATAGACAGAGAGAGAAAGAAAGTAGTGGTTACTTGAGGATACTTATTATAAGAGATGACCACAATTTACCAGAGGAAACTAAAAGAGGAAGTTATTTTAAGGGATGAAAATGACTCCATGAGGCACGTAGTCGTAGCCTTGTAGGCTTATACGCTCAATAATATGATGTAGGACAGTTCTGTTTATTAAAAGAAGCGTCATCCAGTAGGTCTACTACTGTGTACTACTCATGTATGGTGTAGTATACAATTGCACAATCTTAGACGATTCTGTCGTGTAGAGAATAATAATACTCGATAAAGTAGCCTTGCACATAGGCGTCACAGCGAGAACGATTTCAATAATCCAACTCCTTTAATAAATATAGTCTTTGTTCTAGTGTCCTGTGTTTAGCTACATCTTGTGGTCGCAAAGGCTTCTAAAATCAACCGAAAGGTTACCTTACAGACATCGACATCCACCGACTGGACCTTGGCCCTGTGCACCCAGACCCTCTGGAATCTGGACCCAAAAGCGTAATATGGGCGACGTTTATTCTGCTCTTCTTCACTAGAGGACGCTTGTGGAACAGATCGTCTATAGAACAAGGAATCTGTGGAAACGGTGGGAGATATTTCGATTGTCCAATGTGGGGGAGGGTAGGGTTAGGCCTATACGGTTCTTTATTTGTTTTATTATTCGCCTTTTGGCTTCCATTTCATCGACATTTCATTTCATCATTAAATTTCTTTTACTCGCCAAACAGTTTTCCCTAACGTGCCCTCCAGAAGCTCTCTAATAGTTTGCTTACGCTGTGTCACAGGTAGGCCTAACTCTAAAGGAAATAGTTTTAAGCAACCCAGTCTGTTTCACCCCCTGTATGAATAAGTCAAACATTAGAAGGGTAGGGTACCGCCATCGCAACCAACTTCAATTCCTCCAGTTCTACCCTTGTAACTTAACTATTTCTACTCTCTCTACCCATGATGTCCTCCTGATGTCCGATTCAACAGATTCTACTGCTTTTTCAGTGGCTACAGCGGTAACTTAGCCCATCAACCTGGAACAGTCTACCTTAGGCTGTGGACCCCTCTGTTTGTACTCCTTTTACCCGGGGGTCCGTGCTTAGATCTTACGAGTTTCAAACTTTCCTCTCTCACGTTCTTACGTTTAAAAAACTGTTCAATTGCCTGTTTTGCCTAGAATTAGGCAACATACGGTGGGAACTGGGGTAGAGCAACCTTGAAGTTGCCAAAATGTTTTTCAAAATAGGCCTCAAAGTTAGGGCGAATAGGAGCAAAGAAGGGAGAGGGAATTTTTTTGTTTCCGTAAGATGCAGGCAAAGTTATAAGCTTATAGGGCGACACACAGTGAGTGAGCCATCCTCAACGTGGTAGCGCTAGGCTGATACCTATACAGGGTGATCCAGAAAAAGTGAGCAATCTACTTCTACTTATTGAACCATCAAAAAACAGTGGGTTACGTCACTAAAAGTTACATATTTCGATAACATGCAAGAAATCCTGGATCCGCCACTGCCTGTAAGTAGGCTACAAGCCTAACCAGCCGTTCCTTAATAATTATTACTCATTTAAAAGATAACGTGGCGTGCAGACTATTTTTCAGTCGGCTCATCCGTAGAGATGACAGTATGCTACAGTAACTGGCAGAAAGCTCCAAACTTTTCTTTTCTCACGTCGAAATTTCCTTCCTGACGCCGTTGATTATTGTGTGATTATCAAACTGTAAAATAAATATAAGGAAAGCTGCATGAAATGCCGAAAAATTTCAAGTACGTCGGACGCTCAAGTTTCTCGATACTCAGAGGGAAATGTCATTAAAATAATTGAACTAGCTACAAGCTAGGGTAGCCTCATGATGTCAGCGGCTTTGTGTTGAGTGTAGGCTAATCATTGAATTTTGTAATCGGGGCCCATCAAACGTAAACCTCGGAGTAATTCCAACGCTTCCGAACGTCCCGCGATCTGATTCAACACGCATAGAGATCTGATTTGCATTTCGTTGACGCATAATTAAACGCTTACGCGCCATTAATTATTGTTAGCCGTGCTGAAACCGAGCACCCGTGGGCCGCGGACTGCACCGCGAGGGTAAACTCCGAGCCACGTCAGCCCTACTGACCGTTTCATCAACCCACAGTTGCTGCCGTGAAGCCATCGCTGCGGGTAAATTGATACAAATCCACGCGGTACCGGTACATGCGGGGTACTTTGTTACAGCTCTCCGTCCTGCGTCCCCTCCGGTCGCATAATGGACGAGTCCGGTGAGTCCCGCCGTCGGCTGCACCACTCTTACTCTATTCGGTCATGCTCATGCACGGCGCGTAGAAAGTTTCGCCAACTTTTCCCTCTGCGCAGACGGACAACCGTTGAATGAAACGGAGTTGGGAAATATCTGCGCAGCCGGAAATTGATCGGTTCGTCGCGATCGACGGTCGTCGCTGCCCGGCATTTTGTTGCTAACGCGGGACTATTTGAGGAGGGCGGCGGAGGAGGAGGAAAGTAGTGCGCGCTGCTTGCGAGACCGGCGGAGCATCGGTGAATCGGTCGGTTGTCGATTTCCCCGATGGTGGTCGACGACAACGACGCCGGCGTCTGTGTTCGGAAGGAGAGAAAGAAAGAACGAGAGGACCTTGTGGGTGATTTTCTGGTCATTTATCTTGTTTTCGGCGCTTTTCCTCTCATCCGCTTCCTCTTCTTATTCTTCTTTCCTCCTGTCGATAGAATTTCCCGGTTCGTATGAAAGCCCCGCGGGTCTGCGGCTGCTTCTTTCGGCGGCGGCCGTCGAGTTGTGACGATATTAATCGTTATTTCTGATCGTTCCTAATCTTTTTCGTCTGCCGGTCGTCGAGGCGAGCGGAACAGTCTAGTCTTGCCAAGAGCGGAGGAGGAGGAGGAGGAGGAAGGACCTGGAAAGGCTGCCCGCGAGGAGGACTGTCGTGCGAAGAGGAACATCGGGTGTCCATAAGGGGAAGAACGGGAGAATTCGAGGAGAGGGGATCATGGGTGATGTGGCGTGCCCGAAACGACGGGACATGTTCGATAGGCTGAGGCGTCGTATCGAACTGTACAAGCGACGACATTCGAACGCCTGCTGGGGGCGACCGGAAGTAGCGTCGGCTTCTTCTTCTTCCTCTTCTTCATCATCGTGGACGAATTCTTCTTCTACGAACGGATTCAGCGAAGAGAGACGGCAGGAGATTCAGATGCTGCAGCAGAAGTGGCAGGAAACGAAGGCTAAGAGGGCAGCAGCCGCCTCGAAGGGAGAGAAGTCGTCAACGTCACCGGTTAGTAAATGTCATCCGCGTGTTGTTGTGGAGGCCCCCCCCCAGTGCACCCAACATTTGATACAGAAAGTTAATTTGACATCACTTAGTTTGGCTCGTAGGCCTAAGCGTCTGCGCACTGAGCACTACTGAAATATTAAAAAAAATCACTAAACACAATAAGGCAAATAACTAAACACACTAAAAAAATTCTTGACTTTATGGTGTAGGCCCTTTACGTTGTGGAGGCCCCTAGCCTAAATCTTGGCATGCATCTGCGTAGGCTACATCAAATGTTGAAGCTATGCCAACTGAGAATTTAAACATGATTGGTTCGTCCCTGTTTGTTAGTTCATGCATTCAGAGGACTTGCAATATATACATTTTCGGATGTAGGCCCATACCTACTCACAGCACTCTCATGATCCCATCCCAGTGCTGGCAACTAAGAAACAGTTTGCAGATGCTCCCAAAAAGGCGATTTCAACGCTCACACAATAACATAATATATAACTTAATATGGATCCCTTAGCTTTGTACAACAATAACCAGCTCAGAACGAATAACCTGCTAATTTGTTTATCCTCCACTATAAAACTGTGTTATTCAGTTGTTTACCTCTGGATGGACTTGTATTCTGATTGGTTGTTTTCCGTTCGGTTCAATGAAGTACATCTCTTACTTACTTTTTACCAAGGGTACGTGGCATCCTGCCATAGCTTTCGATTGTCCATGACTATTGAGGAGCCTTTGATTTGGCTCTGTGAGAGTGCATACATTCCAACTGATATACTTGCCATTCAAGTGTAATTTACCTCCAGATGGACCTATGTTGTCATTGTATGGCTGTCTTCAATTTTGCTACATTTCGGTGGGTGTTATAGCCTGTATAATTGTATCGAAAGGAGTGCGTGTTATATTTTCACGAAAATACGAACATACCAGATCTTTGATCATCGTAATGTTGTGGTGTTGAGGAATTTAGAAAATTACACTGCTTTACATTGCTATAATAGAGCATTATTCTAAAACTGCACAACCAGCAATGAAAAAGAGTGATGCCACAGAGTAAAAGTCCATGACAGTACCATCATTTCAGCTCACCTAACATCTACTGCGTCCCAGTCCTCCTTGTCCTGTCATCATTCTTACTATGTGTTTTTGTTCGAAATAGGTGTCTTAGTGAGGTTATTGAATGCTGTATTGCATTTCATTGCATTGTATACATCGATCTTGCTATCAGCCAGTTTTACAATTATTGTCCATGATCCTCTTACTCAGCATCAGTCATTATAAGAGCAACTGTTGGGGTATAAGCTTAGCAAAGGACCTAATAGTCGTCTGTCAGTTATTTTAGTGCAGAAGACAATCTGTTTCATGTTGCTGCCGAGGGTGTCAAGACAGTGTCATGCAATTGAAACAACATGTCAACAGCTACAGTAGTGATAAAGTTGTTGTCAGCGTTATAGGATGTCACAAAATGGGAATGTGTCTGGCCTTCATTACTAGACATGCCAACACTTCGGTTCCTCTGTGCATGTGGATATTACATGCATGCTGTCTGGTTTACATTATATTGCCTAATTCATCTTGGTACTGGTCACCCTACGGTGAGCACCCTCTGACCCGATGGAAATATCTCTCCTTCCTTGCTGCTCAGTGGACAGTGATGCAATTATATAAGTAAGTATAGGTCTATTCTTTATTAGAAGAGGAAGTGGAAAGCTACTCCATATACCCATCACTGAGGGATTGGTATTAAGTAGAAGAAGACTGTCTGCTTCATGTTGAAGTGTTATCTGTTTAATTTTCGTAGCAATTAGTCACAGGCTGGGTGTATTATGGCAGGTGCTCAGTCCTCTCCCTTGTCGTCTTATCTTCCCACTGACAGGAGAACGTCTATATATAGCTGATTTGACTATCAGGTGAGGCAGAGATATCAAACAAAATGTGTACCCTGGTGAGGATCTTTTGAACCCCAACCTGTTGGCCGACAGCCCAACATACTAACCACTACACTACAAGCACCCCTATTATTCTTGATGAACCAATTGCCAATTGTACAGATATCCAATGATCAGTCAAAATAACCAGTTAAGCAAAGGTTGAGACTTGAGAGACCTTCACAGTCCTCCAAGGAATCTGCTTCAAATCGCAAGCTATGTGGAGGGATGGCCTCTGTTATCGGTACTGCGGCTGCTTGTAATTTGTGTGCATAATTAATAAGCAGGCATGATTGAAGTCCATCATATCTCGTAGCCTCTCAGCAGGCTGCTGCTTTTTGTAGTTCTGTGCTGTCAGTAACTTTTAGACGGTCCATAATTTTAGAATGTCTGCTGTAGACTGCTACAGCTAATTATTGCTGTGCATATTTAGGATCGATGAAATCGATGGCTGCTGCAAGACTGACATCTGCAGGTGAAGGGGAATTGATTGACAGCTGTTCTATACTTACCTGCGCCTGCAATTCCTTCTCTCTCATTTCTGTTGTTTCCACTCTTGTAGCTTTGCCTCAAATTGTCTGAACTAATATTGCAGACGTCTTATAGTATAGTAGATTTCGTTTCTTGGAAATTGGCTCAAGTATTTGTAAAAACTTAACTGAGTAGGCTATAGGTGCTCGTCCCTTTCTCATCAAGGCGATCAGTTTTGGACTCTCAAACACACAATTTAGGTACGGAATCGAGACGTTAATACTTGTCAAAATTATAATGTTTGGATAGATGTACAATCATATGTTGTTAGGTCCCTAAAGGTTCAAGGCTCTATTTTAATTAGTCTAGGTAATATTCCATGATTCTATGCTCTAAAAGGTCTACCTAAGTAGCACAAAAGACTCTAAGTCAATTCTTCAATGAAGTTA
>JAQFXW010005010.1:0-10673 GCA_034693945.1 Dendrobaena attemsi
GCTTCGGCGTGTAAACTCCGACACACCTCCGGGCTATAGTCGGGACCGCTTCTGAGTAGTAGGAGACTTGAAGGGGCTGTATAGAAATGTGTGAATAAATAAATAAATAAAAGTAAAATCATTTATCTTGCACTTAGTTACTTAGGCTTATCATTGTCTTGACAACAGTATTCTCGCTGGATTCAATGTTGATTTGATGTCAATTGATTGCCTGGTGGCCTACTAAAGTGGTCTATGTTGTCCCTTATGGGTCTGCATTTGTTCAAACTTTTGTTGTATATTAGCTTCAATAATAATTTCTCCATCCATTCAAATGGTCGATTTTTTAATATTCTCATGAAACTAATTATTATATAGTCATATAAATTTACCGGCAGCACAGCAATTCAGTGATAGTCCGTGTCACTCCATGACCGAGATTCATGACGATAAATGGTCCTTGAGTCTAAGAACATTGTGAACTCTATAATGGAGCACTTATGGTAACCATCAAGTAACTCACAGATGCACTACCTAACAACTACCAAACAAACAAATATGTAGCACAGACACACAGGCAAAACCATAATTACGTATGCATAGGTCTCTTCCATAAATGTATAACACATAATAATAATATATATATTATATATATTGGAATAAATTAATAATATACAAACGCACATTGAAAATTGTGTAAATTTTTCAGAATGAACTACGGATACCAGTACAGCAAAGACGGAAAATATCCCGAGCGTCAAGGCGGTTTTATTGGCCAGCCAATCACTCCACAGCTCGACTCCCATCCCACTCCGATGTCGGACTTGCCATTTCACAGCACTCCGCTGCATCCGACTTCGCACAACAGTACAAGATTTAATTGGCAGCTCGACAACTCGCCAGCGCCCATTCCGCCGCTGCCTCCATTAATTAGGATTCTGCCGGCCCACCGGATTCTGGCAGACCGCTCAACGCCGACGGGCAACACCGCACTCGATCTGACAGTCTGCCGCCAGGTGTCGGTCCCCGGTCGCCAGTCCTCGCTCCGTGCTCGTTTGGAGGAGCCTCTCGATATGACTGTTAGCTCAAGGTTGGTTTCTGAACACGGTGACACGCCTCTGGCCCTGACTAATAAACCGAAGCGAGACCCTGCGACCGTTTCTGACAACACGCCTAAACATGCCGACAGGAGGTTGCAGAAGTCGAGGAGGCCGTCGCCCGACTATGCAGGCGGTGGTGACTCCAGTTTTCGTAACGCGTCTAATAAGGCTTCCGCGCAGGTCTCGGATGCTGCGGCTGCCACGGACGTTTCCCCGAGAAGGGTAACGCGACAATCCGTACGGTCGGGTCAGGCTGCCCTGACCGACAGTCCCGCTTCGCTCCGCTCTCCGGCGAGCACGATGGAAGCGGTGGAAGGTCTGCTCATGCTTCCGCAGCTCCCGACGACCGAGGCGTCTCCGAGCGAGTTTTCCCGAGCAGCCCTGCGGCCGATGAGGATATCGCGCAAGGGACTCCGACCGATGAGGTTGCAGGCGGAATGCACGGCTCGTGATTCAACCATTCTCTCGACCCCCGCTGAATCGTCGTACAAGACGAGCACAGGTGTCTTCGAGAACAGTTTTACGCACTCGGCGAATATCGCATCGTCCGTAGAGGTCCGATCCACCGCGAAAAGCACATCCGATGACATACAGTCGACCGGCGACTTGCGTCAAGGCAGCAACGCCGTCGTGTCGACAGCTCCCATTGCAGCTCCGTTGCCTGTTGCATCCTGCCTTTCTTCTACAGCAGTTCGGACAAGCGCAATGGATTCCGTAGTCGCGCAGCCTGTTGCCCCGTTAACAACTTTGCACGAGGCAACCATACGGAATTTACAGAAGACTGAAGCTGAGACGGTTTGTAGTGATCCATGCGAAATACTTCGACCAGCTTATCTTGTCCCACTGTCGCCACCTCAAGGCCACACACTTCGTCGTACGGAAGAGCCTCTAGTGACCGTTTCAGAATCGTCGGAAGCAACCGATCGCTTTTCAGGCGTTAAGGTTGGATTCGTGAGTTCTTTCATGAGGTTTCTGCTTTCGGACATTCATTCTACGCCTTCCGATACTAGACCTGACACTGATCGCTTACCACCCGACACATCTCCGAAACCTGCTGACAATGATCATACTCTTACAGACACTTATTCGATTCCTCCTTCCAACACTGATTCTGCTCTGACTACTGACAATAGTTGCATGCCTACTGATCTTGAGCCTATTGCGCTTACTGACCTTCAGACACTGTCTACCAAGACTGATCCTTGGACTAATGACACTGATTCTTTTCCTACCAGCACTGATCCTACCGACACTTATTCGTTTCCTACCAACCCTAATATGTTGCCTACTCACACTGATTTGCTGCTTACCAACACTGCTTTGCCTACTCACATTGATCCCATTCCTACCAGCATTGATCCTACCAACACTGATCATTTGCTTACTAACACCGATTATCTTCCTACTCGCACCGATCCTCTTCCTCCCGACGCTGTTTCGTTGCCTACTCACCCCGATTCTTTGCCTACTCGCACTGATCTTCCTCTGCCTACTCAAACTGATTCTCTGCCTACCATCATTGATCCTTCGACTGCTGACACCGATTCATTGCCTACTGAGACTGATCGCTTGCCAACTGATATACCTAGTGACGTAGATTCCATGTCCGCTGACACCCTCTGCATGCCCTCTGATGCTGAATCCGACGCTACAGACACTATCTGCATGCCAACCGACATCAGTTCCGCGTCTGTCGACGCCGGTTCCGCTGCCGAGACTTCTGTCAATCTGGACCGGCAGATTGCGTCGTTGGCTTCGCTCGACCTCAACCAGACGAAACAACTCATCTTGTCCCTGTATCGTCATCTGGAGACGCTCGAAAGATCACATGTCATGGCAGACGTTAACGGACACAGTAGTAATCATCCATCAGGGTCGCATGACATCGAGCAGCAAGAACACGACACAAGTCATGACGACCTGTCTGCGACTCGGCTCGCCGGAAGTCTAGGTCGAGAGCAAGAACAGGCAGGTCGGAATGTTGTCTTGGATGACTTGCCTGTGACTCGGACCTCCGAAAGTATGCGTCGAGGCCAAGAACCGGTAATTGTAATGAGAGATTCAGATGATTTATCTGTTACTTTGAGCTCCGAAAGTCTCAATCAAGAAAAGGAACCAGAAAGTGGAACAAAAGACGCGGATGATATGCCCACGATTTTGGGCTCTGTAAGTCCGAGTCGAGAACAAGAACCATCCAGTTGGACAAGAGATTCAGATATCACTCACATTAGCAGCAGTGCTGCCGAGACTAACGTCAATGATTCAACCATGGAAAGAGGTGAATCTGACATTTCTCATGCCGAACCCGAAATTACAAGTTTGTCCCCCAACGCCGAGGACGGCAGTCAAAGCGCAGATGAGGGAGTAGACGCAACAGATTCAGATATTGCTCACATTAGCAGTGACACCGCTGAGAGTAACGTCAATGATTCAGCCATGGAAAGAGATGAATCTGACATTCATCATGCCGAACCCAAAACCGTGAGTCTTTACCCCAATGCCGAGAACAGCAGGGAATGCGCAGATGAGGCAGTGAGCCCAGCGGAGAGTTACGAAAACGATGCAACCATGGAAAAAGATAAAAGTGACGTTCCTTATGTCGAACTCGAAATTGCAAGTTTCTCCCCCAATGGTAACAACAGCAGTCAAAGCACAGAGGAGGTAGCAGGTGTGCAGGCTTCAAACGCCAATCTTATCGATGAAGAATTCCTCCCCGGAAATGATCAGTTGTCTGTTGATATTATGCACCGAGCGCCGCCATTCGAGCCATTGGCCGTGACATCAGACGGTGAATTAGTGAATATTCCGCCGGGTTACTTTGCCGTTCCATTCACCTCCATCAGTGAATTGTTCCCTCATCACGAACAACCGATTATCATATTCGTCAACAGCCCGCAGTACCTCGAAGCCACGGCGCTTACTGATCAGTACCAGGGTCAACTTAGGCCGAATGCGATATCCGCGGAGGGTATAGATGAAATTCAACCACATCTCATTCCTGACGAACAGGTAACTCGGATTGAACCACATTTATTTACGAGTCAAGAGGTTACTACAATGGAGCCACACTTAATAGCAGCACAGAGTGTATCTCTACAGACATCACATACATGTACGAATCAAGAAATGCTTCAGTTAGAAACACATTCCGTCACCACCCAGCAGGTGTGTCTTGAACCAGTTGCACATCGCTGCCACCATACATCTATACTAGAACCCGTTGTGCTTACCAGCCAACAGGTAACCTCTGTTCCACAGCATTTACACGTAATTACCAATGAAGAACAGGTATCTACACTGGAACCTATCATACTTACCAGCCAGCCCATCACCTCGGTGCAACCGCATTTTCACGTAGTTACCGGCGAGCAAGTGTCCATAATGGAACCGTGTTCAATCACCAGCCATGAGATGGTTCCACTGGAACCCAGTAGCCAGCAGGAAGTTCCACTGGAGCCACAGTTTTGCTCTGTTCACGCTGAGTGCATCCAATCGAACGACAGCCCACAAGTCTCGTCATGGGAACCACAACCGCTGGAACCACACACAGACATTGGAACCGGCCGGGAAGGATCTCCGCCGAAACATTCGGCACTTACCGGCGAGCAGGACGTTCCGCTGCCTGGAGCGGTTCCGTCGATAACAGAAGAGTCTAGTGGTTGGGTCGTTGCCAGCAGCTACCAGTCGAGTTTACAGCTTGAAGCAATCTCGCCCCCTTCTTCTGTTCAATCAACGGACGATTCGGAAGATGCCGAGGGATGTGTCGGTTCAGATGTGTTTGATGGCGCTTATAAGTTGGACAGAAGCTCTAGTCGTTCAGCCACGGAAGGTGGTTACGCAGGTGAAGAGGAAGAAACATGCCAAGCGGATGATGTAGAAGATGCTGAATGGAACGAATATGCAGGCGGTTTGGATGGCATCGAGGTATTGAAAAGAGGCTCGAGCTGTCCAGCTGCAGAAGTTGGTTTTGAAAAGGACGAAGAACCCCATACGAACTCGGTAGAAGATTCCGGAGAGAACGCCAACGTTGACGTCTTTGATAGCGCTGGAGAACCAGACAGAGGTTCTAGTCACCTCGATAATCAAGTTGGTGAGAAGGATGAAGGGCTCAGAATGAATGATGTAGACAATGTTGAAGAGATTATCAACGCGTATATCTTTGACAGCACAGAGGAATTGGAGAGAAATTCTAGACATCCCTCTGTGGCAGTTATTTCCGACTGCGAGAAGGAAGAGTGGCCCGAAACGGATGCGGATGAAGCCGGCGATGGAATACTGGAGAACGACAGCGTTACTCACGAGGTGGAGAGCAACGAGAACCTCGTACTAAGCTCGCTTCCCTTGGAAGATGCTTATACAGTCGAATTGGAAAGCGAACTTCGGTCTGAAGTCGTGCAGTTCTGCGCAGACGACCTGACGGAAGTCGTGGCCAACGAGGAAGTCGAAACGGTCGACTTGTACGACAACGAGGAGTCGATGGAGAGTCTCAGCCTCCGTCTTAGCGTCTCTTCCGACGAAGAATTCACAGATTTGGTTGCAAGACCGAGCGAATCTTTCTCGACGGGGAAGGACTCGCATTTCAAGCATCCGAACGAGATCCAAGTCCGATCCAAAGGCCAAGAATCCGCTGACGATCTTGGACATGTAACCGAAACGGTCGCGAGTGAAGTTTCGGACGAAGAGATAATCGAGGATTATGACGATTGTTTCTATAGCTATTCGCCAGACGCTTATGAACTTCAAATTCAGGACACGCGCGCCGATCCGACCTGGCAAAACAGAGAGGAAGATTTTGAAAGGATAAGGAATTCGAACGAAAACCTGATTGAACTGCGTGCCGAACAGTTCGGAACAGTCGTACGAGTCGACCCGATTCTGTTGCCTAAGGACGTCGCGTCTCTGTTCAGCTGTAAAGTGGTTGTCAATATACTGAAGCTTGGTGAGTCATGTAGCGAAGAAATACCGGAATCGGAACAATCGACGGATAGAAATGAAGCGCAGGCAAAAGACGTGTCTGGTATCGACGATCATAAAGCCGACATGCCAATCAGAAAGAAGCGGGGGAAACCGAAATCGAAAGGTATATTAGATAAAGGTGATGATAACTCAACCGGCGTGCCAATCAAGTTGGGGTTATCAAGCGAAGAAATACTGGAAAAGAAACAATCAATGGATAGAAATGATGAGCAGAATGAGGCGCAGGCGAGAGACGTGTCTTGTATCGACGATCACAAAACCGACATGCCAATCAGAAAGAAGCGGGGCAAACCGAAATCGAAAGGTATATTAGATAAAGGTGATGATAACTCAACCGGTGAGCCAATTAAGTTGGGGTTATCAAGCGAAGAAATACCGGAAAAAGAACAATCAATGGATGGAAATGTGAAGCAAAACGAAGCGCAGTCGAAAGACGCGTCTTGTATCATCGATGATAGGACCGATATACCAATCAAGAAGAAGCGAGGGAGACCACGATCGAAAGGTATATCCGATATATCGGATGATAACTCAATTGGCATGTTGATCAAGAAGAAGTTGCAGTTGTCAGGCGAAGAAAAACTGGAAAACGAACAGCCAAGAAACGAGAAGTATAATGAACCACAATCTAAAGACGAATCTTGTATTGACGACGAAGAACCCTATATGCCGGTCAAAAAGAAGCGAGGGAGACCGCGATCAAAAGGTATATCCGATATGGGGGACTATAACTTGACCGGCATGCCAATCAAGAAGAAGTTGGGGAGACCGCGATCAAAAGGCGTTTCCGACACGGCAGACCATGAAACCGGCATGCCAGTCAAAAGGAGGCGGGGCAGATCGCGATCGAAATACATATCCGATATAGTCGATGATGATAAATCCGCTTCTCAGAACGACAATAGGTCACTAGCGTTAACAGCAACAGCACAGCTCTTCATAAAGACGGGAATAGGTTCTATACGCCAATTGGTTCCCACAGAAACTGCTAACGAAGCCGGCGCTGCAGAAGTACCACTTGTGAGTGAGGATCAATCGTCCGATAAAGATGACCGCGTGACAGAACCGGTTGGAACAGGATCAATTAAGACGATCGACAATACATCTAAGACAACTGACAGTGATCCTGCATTTGAACCGATTACAGAATTGCCAGCGGTTCAGCTCAATGAAGCAGACGACCGTCAACAACAGCACAACGGCTTGAACAGCAAAGATGGAGAACAGCGTGTTCAGATGACAGCCGATTTGAACAGCGAATATGATGGCGCGGTTCTGGCGCCAAAACCTGCCGAGGTTAAATTGAACGACGGCAGGGTAGAAACTGTTGTTCTTAACGACACTTTCATTCCGATTGGTCATGCGGTTGAATGTGTGTCGACGATTCCAGCTGTCACCGACACCGTCGTTGATTGGGAGATCTCTCCGAAAGCAGCATCTTCCCTTCCTCAGCTTTCCCTTAATACAGATACACGTGAAGACGACACAAGGACAGAAAGCGACAATCGAAGGGTCAATAAGAAGATCTGTACGATCAATCTCTCTGGCCTCTCAAAACCTCCAAAACTGAACAGCTCGAGTCTGGTTTCTTCCCCGACGATGGCGTCCCGCGAGGGTGAGATGGATCTCCAAGCAATGAGCACAGGTCCACCCGTTCCCGGAGGTGATTCATCGAATCGCCAGGAAGATGCAACCGCACTTATCGACGTAAACGGTCGTAGCGACGATGCAATAAGCGAGATGAGGTCGATCGTCGAACCGCAGGTAATGGCGAACCACGAGAAAGAGGACAGAAATATCTTTCAAATCAAGATTCCGCTGATGGTGGGCAGCGGTTGGGAGACTGCAACCACCGAGACAGACCGCGCGGTTGAAATGCCCGAATCGGTCGGACACGAAATCAGCAAGACGGTTCATGGTTTGAGAACGATGTTTCACGACGTCACCCAACTGGCCGAGAATAGAGAACGGTTCGTCAGTGAAACAGACCAAGACAGCTTCCAACAGCCATGTGATATTGCGTTGGGCTGCGGCGAAACAACAGCTGGTCTGGTGTCGTATCCGGTCAAAGATTCGAGTGTTAGTAAGAACGTTGTTGATGCAGGGATTGAAGAACAGAGTCGAACAGAGGTAACACAGGTCAGTGAAAGCGTAGCATTCGTTAAAATGCTGGTCGATTCGTGCGGAACAGTCGACTCGAGTGACGTAGTGGCCAGTGTGAGCGAAACACCCAGCAGTACGGATGAAACGTCGGTGTGTTTGGGTGCAACAGCGAATTCCGAGGAAACTGTTTCCGGTTTGAGTGAAGCGGTCGTCAGTTCAAGCGACGCTTTGGACAGTTCGGATGACATGGTAATCGGTTCAAGTGGAAAGCTGTTCACTTCAGGCGGTAGTGCGCCCGATTCAGGAGAATCGATTACGACCTTTAAGGCAGCTGTTGTCTCCAACAGCGAACCGGTAGATGGTAGAGCGCAAACAGCCGTAGAAAGAGATTACTCAGATGATGATGATGAGGATGACAATGATGATGCTTTCTCTGAACAGATAATGCATCAGGACGATACAAGCGACATGGCGTTTGACTCTAGCTGGGACGAGAACTATCCAGTTGGACAATGCGATGCGCGAAAGAGGAAGTCTACCGATACGAACGTTGTTTACTCTGAACAGACCAAAGACACGAAACGACCGAGACTGATGGAATTGCATCTCGGACAGCCGCGCGAAGTCAGCGAGGAAAACGAAACGGTGTTCAGTGGTACGGACCAGAATGTGCCGTCTATTGCTCACATATCAGCAAGAAGGAAAGCCGTGTCGCAGACTAATAACGATGGACATAAAACTTGTGAGCAATCCGTTGTCTGTGTTCGTAATATAGCGGAACCGGCGGGAGACGGTGACCTGCCTCCACGAGAGGAGTCCCTCCTCCGACTTGGAACCCCAGAATCGTCGAATTGCCTATGGGAGTGTTCCAACTCTGTCGAAACAGGACCGGTGTCTCCACCCGAAAGCCCCTCGAGACGCACAGATCAGAGTCGTCCAGACTATGACAACGGTCCGGAGTCGCGTCCAAGATCGATCCGCGTACCATCGCAGCCAGTTGCTCGCAGACCAACGGAGTCGGCGTCCCAGCAACCGAGCAACGACAACGAAGATCTGATATATACAAGTTCGAGCATCGAGCTGCTCGATTCTCTGAACGGTACGACGGACATGGTCGTCAGGAAGATGCCCATCAACTCTCCGCTCATCAAATCTACGACGGTCAACGTTCTCTCGCGACCCGTGTCGAGCGCGATGCCGGGACTCAAGCACCTTCAGTGTCTCTTCTGCCACAAGCTCGCCCCGACGATGAAGGGCGTCGCGGCGCATCTGGAACAGCGTCACGCCGACGTCCTCGATTTCGCCATATACAAGGCGAATCCGACGAGGGATTTCACCGTCTGCTACTTCTGCCGACACTGCCAGTTCGTCACGACCGATCTCATCGTCATTTGGACGCATTTCGAGACGACGCACGACATAAAGGGCATTCTCCAGTCGCGTAACGACGTAGCGGTAGCCGACCTTTACTCCGGGCTGCCCGACGAACTCGATCTTTCTCTCGATTCGCCGGTGAACTGGTATCGTGTGTTCATGTGCCCCGAATGCAGCGGTCTGACGCACGACGAAGCGACCATGGCCTCGCACATGTCGACGACGCACCCGTCGTCAAATTGCTCCAACGGTCATTTCGTCAAAGTGATCGCGCTGTTGAGGCCGCGACATCATCTCGAGCCGCTCACCTACCGGATGCTGCTGATGGACGCAGCGTATCGCACGAATCGCAAGACCTGTTTCGTCTGCCTGCTCTGCCATCTAGTCGTCTACGAGCCACGACTCGCGCTCTCGCATTTCCTCCTGATGCACATCGACCGGAAGCTGCTGTTGATCTGCAAGGGCGACTCGTGCAACGAACGTTTCGTGCGAGAGAAGGCGTTCGTCGAACATTATCAGCAGCAGCACAAGACGAAAGCCGTCCCGGCGCACCTCAACTGCTCGGTCACGCTCGTGACGAGGCCGCCTGGACAGCAGGAAGCGATCGAAGTCACATTTGCGGACGACGCCGAATGAACCTGCGGTCGAGTTTTTCGATAACTTAGAAATCGGTTTTTGGTTTCTTTTGGTTCACGTTTTTTTAATTTTACTTGGTCTATCAACAACAGTCTGATTGCAAAGATGATTATCTACTCTGAGTTTCATGTATCGCACCTCCGTGCAAAATCAGTTTTTCATTTAAATTCCGTGTTCCAATTTTGACAAAGGCGGTCGAGATCATTTACCGAGCACTTCAATAACAGTTTCTGATATACAACAATTTTAATATCTCTATTCATAGATGAATTCCAATTTCACTCTGCAAGGTCACAATATTTGGTTAAAAACTGTAAATTTCTGCTATTAATGATCTTTTTGCCTTATGCAGTTGGCACACGCTGGAACAATTGCTACAATAGAACTAATAGAAAACAAGAATACATTACAATTTACTGATGACTACTTTGATATCTCCGTTACCATTGTACCCGCATTTAAAGACCAGTTCGTGATGTTTAAGTTAGCGTTCTTTCATAATTA
>JAQFXW010005011.1:0-10673 GCA_034693945.1 Dendrobaena attemsi
AGTCAGGATACGAGTGCTTGAAGAGATGAGACTTGAGTTTAGAATGAAAGGCACGAGGGGTGATAGACAGAGGAGAGTGAGGCGGATGATGATGAATGATTGATGACAGAGCAACAGAAAATTTGCGGATTTCAGTGGTACCATAAAATTGGGTACGTTAAAATAGTACGCACCTTTCAAATACTAGCAAACATGTACGTACGGTTAATTTAGTCTACCCTCGAGACTTGATGTTCGGTGGTGTTACTCTATTTTCGTCAATGCTATCATAATTATTCTATGTGCATTTTATAAATCAATGTTCAGTAAGTCCATTTTGCGTTATTACACCACCATGCAGATGTGCTCTTCAGTAATTTTTCCTCGTTATACCTTTGAGGAGGGACGGTTCAAAGGTAAAGGTAGAGGTAACTCGTTTTTCTGTAACGGCTGTATAATTATGGCCTCGACCCCATGGGTGATACCCTTCACTACCGCTCGTCCGTTTGAAGGGACGCCACGACATTTTAGGTACCTGTGAGTGGACCGTGCTAGCCTGAGTTTTTGAACAATTGGGTTAATACTATAATTTATTCATAGTCCAAAAGGCCAGTGTTCAATCTCACCGAAGTCTATGCTCAACATACAACCCAGTAGTCAACCTAACTGTATCGAGGAGGCTGACAGTACATTGACGGTGTGAAGAGGAGCGGTCGAGGGAGTGGACTGGACACACATGCTATTACATAAGCCAAGCTAAATAAAGTTAAGTCGCTAACACGGCAAGTGACCGTGGAGCATTGGATATATACATGATGGCGCGAAGTACGGACCAACCGAGTTCAATACCAGAGTCAGGAAAGAACGCCAGTCAGGAAGACTCATCCTTCATTCGCTAGACTGCGTTGTAAGATGTAGAAATAATCTGGTGCATTGCTCTTCTGCCATAGGTTATACTTTATTTTTTATATATATTTTTATATTTTTATTTACGCATTTCTATACCGCCCCTTCAAGTCCATTACTACTCAGAGTCGGTCCCGACTACAGCCCGAAGGAGTGTCGGAGTTTTCACGCCGAAGCGCCACGAACAACTGTAGGTGAAGGACTTGCTCAAGGTCCCTACGCGGTGGTTCGGGTTTGAATCGAACCTGCGACCCTTCGGACGCTAGGCATCGACTATCCCATTGCTCCACACGCGCCCTTTGTGCTAGCTCGAGATATTATATCTCTGAATGTCGGCAGACATCGGGTTCGTTCTCGGAACCATGCTAACATACAGCCCAATGTAGCTAATTGAGCTAGTGTTGTGTTTGTCTCGGGTTTGTTGAAAAATAAGATTGTCCCTCCCACTCCTGGCTTGGCCGTACCAGGAGTTATCCAGCACTTAGGCCACTAGTTAAGCTACCGAACCTACTGTAAAGGCCGACCTGCGTGTCGTGCTATGCGGGCCGTATTTCGTATAGCCTGTCTGTAATCACACTGCGTTCTGTCTATGTGAGAATAATAAACGAATATATGTTTATAGCGGAGCTGTGCGGTGGGAGTGTTCCTGTTTGCGTGTTTCCTGGTCCGAACCGCACAGCTGATTGAGCAGGGGAGGAGCTAGTGACATTTTGACGAATCAGGATGCAGTCGAAAGGTTAACAGGAATTCCTCTTATTAAGCTTATCTCCCAACCGGTACCGTGGACCATTGCAACATCCGATTGGCTATTGCCGCTTTGTTTGGTCCACTAACAGCATTATATCGGGAGAATTATGCTTACAGACTTCATTCATTCAAATGCGCTCAGCATGACAAATAAATAAATAGGAGAAAAATAGGAGAATAAAAATAACTAACACGTTGTGTTTATGTATATCTATTTGCGTACCTTAAACAAATATTTCTTTTTGTTTGATACATAATTTATAGGCCTACCAATGCTATAGGCCTAAATGGCATGTAGGAAGAATTCCTAAACGGTAAACATTACGAAATTGGAATATGCTATAAAATTACAGTTGGTTGCGATACTCACGTTATACGAGCTCAAAGCACATCCAGGGCCTTCTATCCCTATACCAAACGGGCGCAATGCCTAGTGGAAAATAAGTGGAAGTCTTTTTCTACAATTTGTATCATATTTTGCCTGAAATAAGGGGGGAATAACAAAATAAGGAGGAAAAGATCAAATTTAGCTTGAAATGGGGAAAAGAAATTTTTGAACCCGGTTGCAAGGGGGATAGAAGTTCAAGCCCCCGAGCACGTCTAATTATTACCGGAGGGAATGTTGTGGTTCTCAAGACCATTCATTGGCTATACCCTATTATTATCTTCCCGCTGCAGAAAAGGATTTGGTCTTCAACTCTGATAATTTGATGTTATATGACTCAAAAAATGTCTGTGACATTTACGTTTTTTCTAAACGTACTTAATATAGACTGCGGAACACACTGTAGCCGTGTAGGGTAATATATTTTCGAAAACCAAATATGATATTAAAGAAGTCTCTAGGCTTTCTGAGATAAGATGGATGCAGCCCCATGACAAATCTGATTAAAGACACCCTCCTCTATTTCTACATGCTTAGGACTGGCACACTACCAGAGAAAGAGTGTATTCTAGCGAAATTGTGCGAGTAATAAGTAACCTAGTTTAAACTTGGTTAGTTGTTGATTGTTTTATACACAATCAGCCTCAGCGGAGGAGAGTTTCTTCCCCATGCATCCAATGAGGGAGAGGGACTAGACTCAGACCCTAGGAAAGATGGAACGTCCTAATTAACCGGAAGATGAAAGAGTTTGTCGCTAGATGCGCGCCACCCGTGTCGACAAATCACTGATTTTGGCGCCACCTCTCGTTAGACAGCTAATCGAATTCTCTGTCTCTCATTCGGTTGCGAGAAACGTCCCCCACCGAAGAACACACGCACGTATGAACAGACCCCCCCCCACTCTGTCGTGCATGCAGTTCTCTACCCAGAATCACGAAGTTGCCCGCAGTGCCACATGTGTCCTGTCTATTACTAAACCTGTCTGTCTGTCTTCATACATGTCTGTATGTATTTGTGTATATGTCTGTCTGTTTGTCATTGACTTCTGAACTTTGAGAGTTAATGGTACTGCCTGCCTATCTATTTCTTCCTTTCGATGTATACGAAAACAGTCTTTTTAAACGTTTCAGTGCCATGACCCTTGACCCCTCGATATTATGTTCAAAGTTGTGGTGACCCAACGATAAAATTGGTGTGTGGTTACACCCATTTAGCGCGCCTTTTCCTCTTTTTAAGGTGCATTCTAAATCTCATTCTATAATTATCCATACTGTACAGTATGCGTCATGTATGGAAACAATCATTAATCAACAAAACAATGTGCAATTCTCATAATAGGCTTATGTTTGAACATTGTAAAGGTACAATTTAACAAATGAAATCGCCCATGTGCATTCTCCTCCTGAGCTTCTTCAACTTTGACCGTGAATTGCCCCAAGAAAGTAGATCTAATTATTCATTAAATTCAAGTCACTATAGTAGGTCCATAGCTTTTGTGCAGGTCCCAGGCGCTCACTGGGAAATTGTAAAGCGACGGTTCGCGACCCGCAGATTGAGTATACCACTGTATTAATGTACATGTATTAGTGTATGTATTTATAATTAATATGTATGTATGTTTATATGTATTTATGCGTATGTATGTATGCGTCTGTACGTCTCAGTGCCTGACATCCGTCATGTCGGTATAAGTCCGCGTGTTGGTCACTTTATTCACAGACTATGATCGGAGTCAATTCTTCGATGAGTCAGTCCTCGGATGAGTCACTGCTTCCTTGAGTGAACCCATCGCTGATGGTGTTATGGTGGCTCGCCAATTTATACAGCGATGGCCGCCAAGCTGGTCAAGTGCAGCGGTGCTCTGACATCGAGCCATAAGTATCGAGTAGAGACAAGATTACCAACTCCCGATAGTCTACTCGAGCATCGAATTCAGACTGCCATTGTATATTTTTATGGTGACCAGACTGGGCCGTTTCCGCTTTGAATCGAGTGTTATTTCGCTTGTCACAAAATGGAATAAGGACAAATAATTCAAGTCGATATATCCATAACGTAGGCCGTAAATGTAGTTCTGTTATTATAGTAGGCCTACTTACATGTAGTTCTGTTAATACTTTTTAGGCCTGCCTATGAACTCATAAAAGTTTTAGGCCCATACAGTTTTGATGCCATTTTTGCCATATAGGATTACATGAGTTATGTTTCTCCTTTTATGATATTTTTGCAATCTGTGCGAATTCGCTAATACTTTTATGACACATTTCCAATAATCATTTTTGTTTTTCTAAATACTTGGCGAACAGCTTTGCTAATACATGTATTGGACTCATAAAGTTAAGTTCTGGTGCATGATGGTTTGTACATAGTTCTTTTATATAATCGATGATTATAATTTGCATGAATGTAGCCTAGGCCTATACATGAATGTATATAACTATAGGCCCTATATGCATGTATGTATAATATGTATGTATGTTACAAATACAGCCTACACGCCTTCTTATAAACAATGCACTGATTATCTATGAATGAACTCCAGATTGGTGCAGTTAGTAATACAACAATGCGAAAGTGACATCTTGGGAATAGTTCGAGAACAAGTAATAATTTCCGAGCATTTGATATAGCAGACGGAGGGAGGGAGACAGTAGACCTCTCAGAGAGATACTCAAGCAGACAGACAATCAAGCAGACAATCAGGTTGATATAGGCATACAAATACAATACAATATCGACTAACAAATTGTATTGGTGCGTGACTTGCCAGTAATTATAAAATAGGCATCTACAATTGAATAACTATTTACTGGTACTATATCTGGCTTTAACTGGCTTGTTAGTTATTCAGCAATGCTCTCTTGTAACGACATTGGCTGTGTTATGGCGCCATATGAATTGTCATTCATTATTGTTAATTTATATGATCAGTTACATTATCATTCCATTATATGCAAGTATAGAGCCTACTATTGGTCTTTCAGAGTCTTTGATTCTCACTAAATTTATAACAATTTATTAACGAAAAGAACGGTTTAGACACATTTATAAGTATGAACTAATAATATAATAATAATAAATTATCGAAAAAGAATCCATGCAGACTACATAATATCAGTGTAATAATTATTTTCGAAATACTATGATGGGATTCTTAGACGTCCAATGACATAAGCACACCTAGGCCCGCTGACAGAAAATCCGGGCCCCTATGCAGTGCATTCACGGGCCCCTAAAATATCTTTACTTTACTAAGAAAAATAAAAAACAAAAGTATATGTTCCATCTTTGCGCGTATTCAATCGTTACATTTATTTATCCTTTATATTTATATACTTTTGACATTTTAATTTAAATCTGACAACGCATAATTTACCGCCAAACATAGATTCCGTTAACATCTAAGGGGCCGTTCACATAATTATTATATAACGCTCAAGGGGTAGGTGGATATGGGTCCCTCTTTTATTAGCGTTATATTGTGTAGGGTAAGGGGTAGGTTTAGATTAATTTACTTGAAATAATTATTTCGGTAGGTATTATCAAGATGTTTGGTTTCATTTTCCTATAGTAGGCCTATGTCTAAATAGTTTTAGTTTTAGTATCATTCGCTTTCAAATATGTCGATTTTGTGCCTTTTAATGTGGTTATAGACTGGGATGGGGTGGGGTACGTAGCATAACAATATGTTATATAATATAGGGGTGGGGAGTGCCATGGCTGCTGTCATATAACGTTATTGGGGTAGGGTGGTATCAAAAATTGAGATTCTATACGTTATATAATATGTCAATGGCCCCTAATCATACTGCGCTCTTGTCAATATGAATATAATAAACGAATATTATCATTATTTAGCTACTTTATACAACAAAACTTGCTTCTCATTATTATGCATGCCCAGTATCAAACTCATGTATAGCAGAGTTCATTAATTTTGTCAAAAAAGTTTAGTAATTTTTTTGTCTTCCTCTTTGTGAGCATTTGTCAAACATTTGAGGACCTCCTAGTAAAATCATGGAAAAGAGAGAGATATTTGTACAACTCTATATGAAATGATAAATTCGATTCAATTCAAATGAATTTATTGAGAAACAACAGCATCTGACTTTCATCACCCGTTAAACAGATGAGTCGAACATCAGTTTTGACTAAAATTAATAGCATGAGACTGAGTTATAGAAGAGGGACTCAAAGGGCTAGATAGAGTCTGAGTGTGATCACAGATGGACGAATCTCAATGGGCTTACCCAGAAAGGGAATCATGGGATCAATACTCCTAGTAACCCTGGATACATACCTATATAAGTTTGGGATTTATGTATCCTAAATTAGGATTAAATAGAATAGAGACTGAAACAGAGGAGGAAAAAAGGGTTGAAAGAGATAGACCAAATAAAAGAAGTGATGTAACCAAATGCAATCAGCAGCCAATATTAACGATCTAATCCAGTAATACAGTTAGTAACAGGCATATGCGTGCTACAGACTATGAAACACATGGCATAACGAGGCGGACCCAATGGAAAATAATAATTACCGAGTCTAATCATAGAACAACAGATGCAGACAAGATAAGCTTAGAGGCCTACGCAACGGAGGCAATGTATGGAGGATTATTGATCGCCAAGTCGTATTTCACCCAGAATGTCGACTTTTCTCAAGGAATCTGGTCAATCTTCTTAAAGTCCACCGAAGCTAATATGTTTTTTGCCACTTAACTAAAGTTTCTTAAGTAGGTTTTATATAATTTGATACCATAACTGAGAAATTAGCGTTCGAATGCAAGCTGTGCAGCTGCCGTTGCCATTATACAGTGCACCAATATGCAGTGAACCTGTCGCATTCTTAATCTGATGCCGACTGTGCTTCTTTTTGCGCAGTGTGCTGCCCTATCCGAACCGTGTTAAACGGCTGACTAGAAAGAACAAGAACAATACTACCCCTCCAGAGCGATAATCTGAACTTCTGAGGCATTTAGCGATCCAGTAACTATTATAATACATATCAATGGGTTGATGTCTATTCTATTAATCTGTATTACACGATTGCCGACAATTATGTCGCGCCATTTCCAGGAAACTCAACAGGTAGTATATTGTTGATAATGATAGATTACAATAGACAATTATAATTTTGATGTCAGTCAGTAAGTCAGTCACTGGCAATGACTTGCCGCAATATTTTTCGCCAGTTTACGCCTATGCATTATTTTTTCGGGCTTTCACGAGAACCAAATTCCGTCTATCAAAGAGCCAAATGGCCTCTAAAGGTCTGACGGCAAACGCCCGGATGGAGTAACCGTGATACCCGGGTCCAGAGGTCGATGTTTGGCTTAGGATGCTACGATATATTCGCCGTACTAAATGTACTAAATTAATAACATTACTCAAGCAATGTCAAAATTTAGCCCATATTATTCCTATCTATAAAGTGAACCTGACGCAACTATTATGCCTTATATTGCCTCTAGTTTGGGCCCTTGTACCAAGTTGCAATTTGGTCAACTTGTTTTCAATAAACGAATTTGAATGAATGAAAGTATCCTACGAACAGCTAACATCACAAAACGCTGGAGCCACAGCAGAAAAAGCCGCTCGTAATATACAGGGTGGTCTAATAGAAATGCTACTACTTTGAATGGATATAATTTGAGTAATTATTATCCGAACATCATGAACTATATATCAGACTGAAGATAATTATCCACTCTACTACTGTGTCAAATATTGCACTGATGTAAGACACACTTTTTAAAACAATTGCGGCGTGGCGCACACCTCTGAATGTTGAACGTAAATAATAAACATCATGGCGCCGCTCACGGAAGAGGATAGAGTTTTAATCCGAATTTCAAGAGTAGAAAAAGGATACAATGCACATCAGCTACATCATTTGATTAAACAAGTTGATGTTACGGGAACGTACAACAGCCGCACGTGTGGTCGCAAATGTTCTGCGCGCACAGCAGTGAACATTGCAGAAGTCCAAGAGTTAGTTTGCAGCCAAGACAGCAATCCACGGACGAGTAAGAGTCCGAGAGAAATTGAGCGTGCGACCGGAATTTCACGCAGTACTGTTAGGCGCATTGTTAAACACGACCTCAATCTCAAAGTCTATCGTCAACGTGAAGTTCAGAAATTGTCTGATGCCGATTTGCTAATACGTCTAGCCGCCTGCAAACGACTCAAGGAGCGTATGACAGATGAAAAGATCGACAGAACATGGTTCTCAGACGAGAAGATCTTCACGGTTCAGACGCCAAAAAACACCCAGAACGACCGCGTGTATGCAAACGTTAGCTTTAAGCGTGAGGTTGCTCGATCCTGCTCGGCTTCTGAAGGGCAGGAAGTATTTCCCGCAAAGTGTGATGGTATCGTTGGCTGTTTCCAAGCTTGGAAAGACGGCGCCATCTTTTGTCACTCCAAAGGCTAAGGTTAACTATCACCACACAACACCCCAACTATCCTCCAAGTAGCACAACAACTGATTTTTTCTTCTTATATTCAAAAATATTAGCAACAATCAAATAATCACCTGACAAAAACCAAAATGCACACATCAGCAACTGCTCGACAGTCCTTCTCCAAACGATTCTGTGACTAACTCAAAAACCCGCCTAAAACTGCAGCCTACACAACACATGCCAGCAACAAGCGCCCGCAGCCGAAATTGTGCAGCCAAGCGAGTCGACTGCAGAACAATTATATACATATACACATGATCAAAAATGTCCTGCATAAACAACTTAAACATGAATAAAAATACGTACGATCACATGAACAGTGTAGTGTGTATTACTGGGATGAAGTACTCGCAAGAGGACTGCTGCCTGATATTTGCCAACTGTCTTGACTTGGTGGTTACATCTTTCAGCAAGTTGGAACGCCGACGCATCGTTCGCGTTATACTGTAGCCTATCTGAACACTGCGTGCCAGAATTAATTGAACCGGAGAACTGGAAACCGAACAGTCCGGATTTAAACCGGGTTGACTATTCAGTCTGGGGTTGTCTTCAGCAACTGGTCTGTCGTGATCCGATACGTGACGTTGAACATTGGAGAGAAATGATTATTTGCAGGTGGGCTGAGATAAACCAAGCATTGGTGGACTCAGCCATCGATCAGTGGTCGTCTCGTATTGGTGCAATCATTAAAGCACGTGGTGGACATATTGAGTATTTGTTTGACTGATCGTCAATACACTCAAGATATTAGCTGTTAGTAGGCCTACTAAGTGATTGCTTAGAATTGGCACGTTCGGCTTCAGACTTTTGTTTTTTCTCGCAATTTTATGGTAAGAAAATGGAACATCGAATATTAATAGCATTACCTCAAAACGTCGTAATATTATCTCGGGTATATTTTTCAGAATGAAAATGGATAATTATCTTCAATCTGATGTATTGGACTCAATGTTCGGATAACAATTACTCAAGTTAGTGTCATTTCTAGTGGCCCACGCTGTATATCTTTTTGAATGGATATGTTTCTGTGTAGTCAAGTATAAAGATCTCTGTATCTCTGGATCTCATTAATTTATATATAATATATAATCATGTACATAATTATTGTTTTGTTGAGAGATGCATACATCCACTCATAAGAGCTGAATGTATACAATCAATAGAGTTTAACAGATCAATTCATTTGTGATGCACAAATTATTATATTCTTTGGTTTCAGATGACCAGAGTTAGGATGCCTTGAAGAAGATCGGTGGTCGACAGGGATCGTCTCAGAACTTAATTCATCTGCACGACTCAAACGTTCGTCTCTTGTCTTCTGCCACCAGAACCTAAACAGGACACCCTTAGACAAGATCCATTGTCTTTTATTCGATCTACTTCTGTCTGTTTCTGTCTGTTTCTGTCTGCCTGTCTTTGTTTGCCTGTCTCTGTCTGTCTCTGTCTGACTGTCTCTGTCTGTCTGTCTCTGTCTGTCTGTCTCTACGTTTTAGACATGAAGCCTCGCCAATCCAAGATGGCCCATTATTTTCAGCGTTTGATTAATGAGAACGAGCAATCCTCTCCGTATACTCTTACATATCTGTCGACATGACAGATTGTCTATACATGTGAAGTATCCTATTCAGTGTGTGCTGCTCTGCACAAAGCGTCTTATCATCATGAACTGCTTTCTGCTGCACTGTTTAGTCCACAGCAAACAACATCTGCGGCTACAGCGATGATCTGCTCTGCGTGATAACCCTTTGCGTGCGTCGTTGATATGGATGAATTTCAAGGTTTCGTCTGTTCTAACCATAAGCGTCAATTTGATGTTGTTCCAAGGCATTGTCAAGATGACATCATTTCGTGCTGTAAACAAGCACCCTAGATGTAGCTATCTTTGAATGCACTTAGAGAACTCAGAAGAGGCTGAAGAGTAACACTGTTAAAACCGCTCACCCATGTATGATATATTCTACATTGAACATGCGATAATTATAATATTAGTCTTATTAGATGATGGTAAACGATGGTTCTAGTTAGTATCGTGATATATGCACGGCAATTAACATATGCATATTCGGCATCTAAAATATTTAGAAAATTAATGATTATTTTTATTCTGTTTAGGTTCATGTTCAAATAATTAGCTGATAAAAAATAATTAGAATAATTATTTCTATTATATAGTAGTAGTAGTAGTAGTAG
>JAQFXW010005012.1:0-10672 GCA_034693945.1 Dendrobaena attemsi
CACTTGGTCGGGTCGAAGAAGCAAACGTCTATTTGTATCTAAAATGAAAGGAGTTTCACCTAATGACTCTTTCACATCATCGTTTGCGGAATCTACGTTTTCAGTGAAGAAATTATAGATATCTGCAAGAACTGAAGCCAGTACTCCAATATTGGGTACGCTGTCTCTGGCAGTCTCAATGTCTGGTTCGTCAAATTTGTGCATGGATGAAACCCATTTCTGACTCAGTTGACTGGTGTGCTTTGCTACTGTTTCACATCGTGGTGTGCTATGTATTTCGAGGTCTTTGGCATACTTACCATCAGCCAGAGAAAGCAGAGGTCTCACAACGGACGGTAAGATCGGCTGAGCGGTCCACACAAGAGTACTGTATGTCGACAGGATAGCTCCTTTAAAGGGAATGAAATTTAGTTGATTCCTTTCATCTCGACCTCCCCACTGAGTGTGCAAACTGCTGTACTTTTTGTCAACACGATGAGGAAGCACAAAGGCGATGTTCTTTAGTTTCTCCATAATATCATCCGATATTAAGTCATCTGCTTCGCAAAGGTACTTAACAAGAACGGTAGATTTTTGTCGAAGATTGTCATCAATAACTGACAAAGATCTGAGTTTGATATAATTGGCATATTTCAGAAACATGGCTGGAGTAACGACACAGATTATTCCACATGTCTTCAGAAACGCATTCCAGTCTATTGAGTTAAATGGAAAGGGAGGAAGATCATCTGCTTGCTCCATCGCAAGAAATACTTTATTTGTATTATCATAAACATCTCTGGCGCATCTCAAGTTTCCGTCAGCTTCTGGTAAAAATTTGAGAATTTTCAAAGATTCCACTAGAGTTCCACGATCTGAATAAATTGACAACTTATTCAGCAGCTCGTCTCTAACATACCTCAGGTGATCGTAATGTCCATTTGGAGTTAGCAATTCAAAATGCTTGAAAATGAAATCGCAGTAGATGCTTACTTCAGATAAGGCTCGACAACCTAAATACTCAAGAAGTTTATCTATCTCTTCGTTCTGGCTTCTTAGAAAAACTGTTCCTTTTGTCGCCATCCAGGAGTCCATATCCGTGTTTGGAATTCCTTGGGGAATGATATACCATGCGTTACTCTGCGACAGCTGCACTAGCTTGTCGCAGCCGATAACAAAGATCGGAAGTTGCTTGATGGTATTGATAGCATTTGGAACACTTTGCCAAGCAGTTACTGTTTCTGAGAAATACTGAAGTAGCATGATGGCGCTGCTCAGATCGAAATCAGGCAAGGTAAACTTTATTAGCTCCTCAAACCCACGAACTATTGTCTCAGCATCTGCAGCTTGGCTTAGTAATGAACTGTACATGGACAAACTTTCACCTTTGAAATAAAGCCAAAGAGGTTCTGGAAGTCCAATAGTTTTCAAAGTTGACTGCAAACATGGCGGACATTTGCTGCGTTCTTTGAACATAGTGATACACTTATACTTCTGAATTGGAAGCAGTACATTTTCCCCATTGAATCTGGCAATTGTTTAGTGGAGTCACTTCGTTGTAATAACTTAAAAATGTCCAAAGCGTTCCTAGCCACTTGAGATCAGTATCTTTAAGCACTGCAATCATTTCTTTGATATCCACATGCTTATCCTCTCTCTGAAAAATCTTAGCAGGTAAAATACGACAAAGAACCTGTGCGAAGTCATTAACAGTGAATTCCTTGCACAACTTAACATCGAGCTTTGGATTCAACCTAAGCGTTTGAAAAACACTCTCATCCAAGAACTGGCCTGGCATGAATGGAACAATGTCTCTGAAGCGAGGTTCATATTTGACCAGCATGCTGTCGAAACAATGCAAAACCCCATCAGCAGTTTCTTGAAGTGGAAGGCCAAGAAGGTTTTGTTTCAAATTGTACCACTTCACGCAATATCGAAGCAATATTGTTAGAGTCTTTGAATCACGAATCGGTGTTCGAGAAATGGGTTGTGGAAGGTCTTCAATCTTACAAAGTGTTTTTCGTTTATTGTATGTGCTAAAGAAGGACACAACTGCTTCAGGATCGACCAGCTTTGTTTCTACGCTTGCTTGTTTGAAGTTCTCATAGACAGTCAAGGGACTGTCGTATACCAGAAAACCGCATTCAACCAATGTACTGACTAGGCCACGTGACCTCATTTCTGTTGCACCACAGACACCAAGGTCTGTACAGGCTGTATCTTGGGTCCCGCTGTCGAAGTGGCCACTAACGTCATTCAACCCACGGCAACCTTTCCAACCCATCTTAAACCACAGATTCCAGCTGACATCGTCTGTTCCTCTTGGACCTATCCACAAAGGCAACCACTTCTCTGGTCTCAGTTCATTTCCAGTGGGTACATGTATCTTCAGTGGGAGAACAGCCAGATTTTGAGTTTCGATTCTCTTATAGATGGCCAGACTCAGAGTTCTAATGTATGAGATATCCTGTTCCGCAACATTGGGAAAGAGAAGATTATATTTGGACAGATATTCACTTGTATCCTTGGCATCACAGATAGCGTCTCGTCTTACCTGAAGCAACCTGCAGTAGGCAGGAGCCACAATGTCCGTCATCATGCACTTGTTCCACGCGACCTGTGGCCCTCCGCGATCGTCAATCCAAAGGCTGCGACGAGTTTCGTACTCTAAAGCAAACTGTCCGTTAACGTGAACTGGGAATTCAATTGTGACGGGCAGAGGGAGAAAACAGAACAGCCTACTACTGCTGTTGATGTTTCTTCTGTTGCTATCAGTCAGGTAGGCAATACCAGCTGTTGGGAGCAAACCAATATCATTTCTTAGATAGGCTGTGACTACCTCCTCGGAAACGTCCGAAGAACTTTCGAATCCAAAACGCTGAATAATATGCCAGGTATCTTCTTGTCCTTCGGAATCTTTAGTGATTAGTTTATAGCTGACCTCTTTGACAGGAACGTCCTCAATTTTAATCTCCTTATTTTTTAGTGCTTTCGCAAAGTGCTTTACATTTTCTTTGAAGTCCAATCGGCTCTGTCTTGCATCTGCCGACAGCTCCAGCCTAACAGAGTAAATTGTTTTCAGTTCACCAGTCCAATCCGCTTCCTTCAAGTGTATTTCTTCGACAGTGTTAACAAATAACAGTGTTTCAAACATATTGCTTTTGAACGTCTCAAAGAGTTCGTTGATATCACGTGATGTGACAACTTTATTCCGAAGTAGTGACTTTTCCGCAATTTCCTGGCTACGTAGAGGCAGTCGAAACATGGTTCCGCCTTCTGTACCATATGTCTCTTCGAAATAACCGCTGAAGACATCAGGAAACTTCTCCTGCAATCGTTCGAGATTACACATTTGTCTGCCTGGCTTTGCAGATGTTGCCCTCGGAACGAAGCTACATGTTGGATCGAAAACACACAGCACTCTCTCCTTGCCAACAATTTGTGTGAGAAACGTCGGAGCGTCGGTCAGGTGGTAAACGCAGTTGAAGCCAACTCCAAACTGTCCGGTCTTTGTCTGGTCTTCAACCTTACTCCCTTCTCCCAGCTTCTGAATTCCGATAATGTCTTCTTTAGTAAACGGTTTATTGTTGTAGATGCAAAGGGCTGGACCTTGCATCGGCTTCCATTTCGCGGCGAATATTCGTTGACTGGGAAGGTGTCTTGCGTCGTTGATGAAGTGAATCTTAGTGGCTTCGGCATCGTCAGCATTCTGCAGCATTTCCTTCAGAACCTCCTTATCAAACTTGTAGCCAGTCAGAATCCTTTTTATTCGGTTGATCAGTTGTTCGCTCTGTCCAAAATCCATTTCAGAAGAATATCTTTCCAAAATCTCTTCTCGAATGGTCTTTAGACCGAGTTGTTGTGCACTGATAGGTGGAATTTTTGGATGACACAGACAGATATCTTCCTCCTCATCTTCATCATTGTCATCTTCAGCACGTAAACCTAAACGATCGCTGTAGCATATTTTATCACCAGAAACAAGTACATTCTTTGCACTTGGAATGAAAACTTCTTCTAGCTGAATGTCCTCGATACAGTTTTCCTTCTCATCGACTAAACATTGATTCACAACGCACAAGGCAACTTTAAGATCAGCATCAGAAAGTGACCCGCCTGGGTCATTGAGATGTAATGATTTCAGTAGGTCAATAAAATTGGTCTGTGCAAACTTCTGTGGTACTTGCAAATGGCTCAATAAGGAGTCGTTCGATTTCAATGAACGTGGAATCTTGGCAAGATAAGGTAACAGCATGTCATCTGAAGCAGAAGCAGGAAGCTGAAAAGCACAACGTGATGGATACATTAATTGTAGAGTTTCGTTCTTGTCCAATACAATGCACCTCATGGTTTTCAATTCATCCAGGAGTTCATCCGACAGACTCACGTATTCATCAAGACGCTTGTACACGGCTTTACAAACAACCTTGACCTGATCATTTTGTTCCCAGCGGAGTCCAGATATGACTCCATTAGAGTCTGCTAGTTTGATAACGTTCTGCAGTTGAATAAGCAGATGTTTCTCCTGAACTGGCTTTCCTCGAAGTCCTAGAAGCGATTTTAGGTCATCATTTGCAAATCTGAATGTTTGAAGTTCGTCGATTATTGGAAATGAACAGCAGACTAGAGATTCTTCGCTTTTCAGGTAGCTCTTTTCGCAAGATGTAAATTCAATTTCTTCTCCAGCCCACTTCAAGGGGAATCCAAGAGGTTTCTTGGTGGTTGGAAGGAAGTCAATTTTCTTTATCCGTTCAACATAATGAGTATCGTTGTCATCGTGCTGAAGTACTGTTGAGCTCATCAGTTGAATAAGTACTGGCATTCGCTTAGAGACGAGCTCTGGTCTTTCCGGAATGGCCTGGCAACGATCAGCAATTTCCTTCCACGATAATTTATCCTCCTTCATTCCAAGTTCAACTAGCTTTCTGTACACATCATCTTGGCTTCTGCGGCAGTCCTTTGGGACATCTGTTGGGAAGCATTCGTTCTCCGTGTCATAAAGTATCGCTAACCTGGAATTTGGGTGGACCATCTCCGTACACGCTTTCAGTTTTCGATGTGGCTTTACAGGAAAGAACGATACATCTCTGAAAATGTTGATCAGCTGTGAATCAAACAGAGCATGGATAACTAGTTCATCTCGATCGTTTTCTTCAATGACCTGTATTTCTGGAACGAATACGCTTTGATAAAAGGAAGACATGGGCACTAGACTTTTCGTTAGATTTTCCCAGGCGCTGGTCTGCTTGACTGTTTCTATTACGAGAAGAGGAATGTCCACTGCTTGCTCTGGTCGAAGTTGGCAAAATATTTTCTGTGCCGTTCTTCCCACTCCTTCAGTTTCATGCCTAAAGCGGGATTCCAGAAAGTGACACTCTGAAACAGAAATTAATCTTTCACATTTGAGCAGTTTTGGTCCATTTTGATCGCATATCCAGCTGTATAATGAGTTCGTCAGTCGGTGCAATATTCCAGCTTCCTTTAAGGATTTATGTACAGGCCACAAGACGTACTGGTTAAAATCAGTGCACAAGTTATGCAGATCTTCCAGTAAATTCACGTACGACTTTGTTATTGCATCGGCAATGAGGACCTCATTCCACTCACCACGAATATCTGTTTTGTCGTTGACTGTCTTTTCGTGGAGGTGCATTCTGCTCGAAGTCACAGCAAATGAACCATTTATGTGAACTGGAAAGCAGGAAGGAATCGGAAGCGGAAGAAAGCAGAACAACAATCCACCTTCACCAGCAGTGGATGTTAAACTCACCGGTTCAAACCTGTCTGTCTCAGTTTTCTTGAGTCTTGCGGCAACCCCTCCAACAGGCGTCAATCCATAGTCGACGTGGGTTTTGGCCATGATAAACGAATTGCCTCTACCCATGCAATTGGAAATCAGCCAATGAGTAGTTTCTTTCGCCGCACTCGCAGTCATTGTCATAATTTCAGGTATGTTAGCCTCGATTGCTGAAGTTATTTCGATAACAAAGGAGCATTCTATTACTGGAACATCGTCACAGCTTGACTCAGCTAGAATTTTGTTCACAGAGTCAAGAATTCTACATTCCTGGTGTATGGTATGTCCATCTTCTGACACCTGTGGCATATTACTTAGTGATCGAAGAATGCGATCAACTCTTTTCTCAATCATGAACCACTGTTTCATTTCACCCGACGAAGCTGAATTGTCCGGCAAGTGATACACAGAAATCTTTTTAATATTCTGGGTAAATAGAAAGAACTGATGACTGGTGTCGATCAAGAGCTTGAACAGTTCGAGCACTTCGTCGCGACTGTAGTGCTTCTTTGAGATTTCACTGGTGCATGCTTGCAAATCAGTTCTCAGAGGAAACCTAAAAAGAGTCCCCGAATAGGAAGCCATCTTGGATTCCGCAGTGAAATCACATCCAAACAATCCATTGTACGGTTTGAACTGACCAGACAGAAATCGAATTCGATCCCTGTTCTTTAGGATATCTAGTTTAATTCCTGGTCTGTCATTGTCGCGAATTGCTCCTCCAAGAAACTTAGTATGAGGATCGAGAAACACAACATGGTTCTGACTCACGAGTGAAGGCACATCTGTCAGGTTATAAACGGCATTGAATCCCAAGCCAAACCGACCGATCTTGCTTCTGTTTTGTTCCTTGGTGGCGCCACTCAACTTGATGAGATTGTCGAAGTCCTGCTGGCTAAAGACGGCGTCGTTATAAGCCCACATCGCTGGTCCTTGAAGATCAGCCATTCCTATATCTATAAGAGCCTTCCTAGCGTCTGCATTCTGTCGTTCATCGTACAAAAACTTGACTTCGGTGGCCCCAGCGTCATCTGCGTTCTGGACGAGTTCCTTAAGAACAGCCAAACCGTCAGGATAATCTCTGAGGATGTTGTTGAGTCGAGTCGTCAGGGGTTCCGACTGACCGTACGACTCGAAGTCGAGGTCTTCAGTGCCGAGCATTCTGTTTATGACTCCGTGAATGTTTAACGCCTTTGCCGTTTCAACCGGCAGACGTGGATGAACGAGGTAAATGTTTTCTGTAAATTCGTTACTCTCTTGATCCTGAAACGCATCTCGGTCGCAATAGGTTACATCGTTGATTTCCTGCAGATGTAGTTTTCCGTCGCCAGATTCGATTGGAACAAGTAGCTTAGGAATCGTTTCGTGTTTCTTTTCAGAGGTAGAAACAGTTTTTAGAATTTCTATGGCAATATGAAGATCCCTTTGACCTTGGACTTCACCACAATCCGAATTCTCGTGAAGAAATTTGATATCTCTAAGAACCTGGATGGAGTCACAAGTCTCTTTCAGTTCAAAACAGTTCCAAAGACCATCAAACTCGTCAAAGTCCTTCAAAAGCTGGAAAACATGAGGCCTCAGATCCATAAACGGTGGTGCTCTTACTATCTTCTTATGTGATGCAAAGCCCTCTCCGTGCCAGACCCAGTCTACATCTTGTAATGCTTCTACGAGTTCCGAGCCATCAACGTTCTGCCTGAGAGCATCATTCATAAATCTGTAGATTTCATTGACAGTAAATTGAAATTTCAAATTCTGATCTTGCTGGTAAGAAGAAACAACGTTAAGCAGATGCTTTACAGCGTCATTCATACTCGGCTCTTTGAGCCAATCGAAGCAACGGGATATATTTGGTATTTCCTCGGTGTCAACAGTCGGGCTAATAGAACCAATGACTGAACCAAACCGGGAAGAATGAACTTCAGTTGGTAGGAACAGTGACTTCAAATTTGAATCGCCAACAAAGATCAAAGACGTTGGATAATTTACAGGCCTGTTTAAGTCGCACTTTACCCATTTAATTCTACTCAAAACTGTTAACAGTGACTCTGAGATTTCATTCGTCAACTGGATTCTCTCATCCAGCAAATACGAATGACTTTCCAGGAACGTAAGCATGGTCTTTGCGCACGTGGCATCAGGGTGATGAGACGAATTCAGTTTGTTCGCTACACGCAGCACGTCGCTTGCTGTCACTGAATCTTGTCCTTTAATTCCAAGCACTCGCAAAATGTGAATGTACTTTGAGTCGGCAAATTCCTTCACAGGAAACAAGTCATCGCTGGAAAACAGCAACTGTAGAGTTTGGTCACTGTGATCAAATACGTCTCGAGCTGCCACTATGCTGCCATCGCATTTTTCAATAAATCGTACATCTTGAACAGCTGAAAGAAACGTGATGCTTGACTTTTGATAATGAGAGAAGTTGTCAAATACAAATGACATAAGTCGAGTGACATCTTCTTTCTTGTATTTTCTCTCGGCAACGGCAGGAAACACCAGATCTTCCAACAATGCAACTGAAGTATACCGTTGTACTTCAAGCTGCTCTGCAAGTTCTTGTACAAGGATTTCACCCAGGTCCAGCAACATCTGAGGCAAGTCAATCGGTAGCTTGTGGGTGTCTGTTGTAGCGGCCTGGTTCACAACATTGAAAGATACAAACTGGGATTGTGCAAAGCCGCTTCCCTCAAGTGTCTGAAATATGGGCATCGAGAGGAGCAAGTCTCGGTTTGCTGTCACGTCAGAAGACTTTCCTGCCAAACCGGACGTTACGAACTTCTGCAAAACTTTCTTTTCCAAATCGCTTAATTTCATATAGTCTATATTCTGTTGCTTGTCCACCTGTAACTTTCTAATGGCGCCAAATAGACCATCATTTGTTGCATTCGGCAGAAAGATATACTTTCCAAGAACACATCGATGATTTCGAATTGACGATGATAAAACATCTAGAATTTGGATTCCTAATTTCCTTAGCACGTCTGCTACGCATGGGTCTAGTGTTGTACTAGAGTCATTCGATACCATCATTGTTGTCTCTCCATTTAGAGGAACAACATGCCCATCGCCGACTGGAACTATGTGCAAGTCTTCAAAGTTCATTAGGTCAGAAGGATAGTGAACCGTCAAGTAGTCCCATAGTCTATCGAACCAGTGCATCGATAGATGAGGAGCCTCATCGAGTTCACATCGAACCTTCGCTTTCCAGCTTGTCGGAAATATTGAACGCAGCAAGCAGGTAACTGAAGTCTCACTTAATGGGACCAGCTGAGTGATATCTACACATGTAATAGAAAAGTCAAGTCAAATTCATTATAATATCAGATTTAAATGTGCCTTAGTTACAGAATTCGGTATTTTGCTAAAATTAATGTAGCCTACTATTTGCAGGCCTATACCCATTGCCCAATGCCCAGGTCATATCAAAACTTTAAGAAGTATTGGAGGGTGCCCCAAGACGGGACGGTGCACAAGATGATACTTAATTATTAGCAGTCAACGTCTAAACGATTACGTAGTCTATCTTATGTATGTTTTCGCTTCTGTCTGGGCTTTATGCTAAGCGCTGGTAAGGATTTCCATTTTATGCTATTATTTTTGAAATTTTGCAATTTTAAGTGAACGCGCAAAGTCATCTATTTTCGGTAGCATTTCAGAAATTTTTTTCGTGATTGGGCACAGCAAAATATGCCAACCATTGCATGCATTGAAAGTGGGTAATAATGCATGCATTGAATTCACAATAGAAAGGGTTGCTTTAACATCTTACGCGGAAGGTGCCCAAGATGGGAAATGCCATGTGTGCCCAAGACGGGACAGGCTAAATTTGTGCTGCATAATGTAACTTGTCCAACTTGGGCACACTATTCTTTAAAAGCTATGACAGTGAGTTACTCAGTGATGGCTTTCTGGTTTTAAAAGAAAAGTTAGCTGTTAACTAGTGATGTGAAGGTCAAAAGGGCATTTCATGATGCTTACTTTTTGATTCAATTTAATAAAAAAAATTAGAATAAGAGAAAATTAGATATTTTGAATGTCCGATCTTCGGCACCCCTGTATCTTTACTCCCATACATGGTAACATTGAACATTTTTTCCCACATTGTAGGCAAAGGATCAGTGTAAAGGGGGAATGAAGTTCCAGACATGTAATATAATCAGCAAACGTGATTTTGAGCAAATACTGTAAATCGTCCCATTTTGGGCGACACTCCCCTATCCCTAGACAAAGGGCAAAGGTCTTAAATGAGACACAACAAAACCCGATATTATGACATTGACATTGCATGTAAAAGTAAATGAACGCTTAGCGCGTGCCAGTTTCAGGCCTGGATAGAGGAGGAGGGTGACGAAAATGGCCTTTGTTATGAAAGTGTTGAGAAACTGAAAATGCTACTAATGATGGCATGATATAAGCTAGTCACAACTCACTCATTTGTGCAAGGTTCTCAAGTGCTTCAAACATCCGGATTTCCGTTCGTAGAAATCTTCTTTCCAGTCCGGGAAGAAGTAACATCGGATGATCTTTTGAGTCAATGTATACACGTTCTTGAGATGAGCATGGTTTGAAATTGGTCCAAGAACCATCTTCAAGTGGCAGAAGGTTTGCGTCAATCAGTTCCGTAAGGTCTTCCAGGTTGCGAAGTAAATAGTCCAGTAAATGCAGTTTCTCAGGGTCATCAAAATACATTTCGGTCTGGACCGTTTTTAGAGACTTGCATACAAGTTGTGGGGTAATCTGTTTAGTGAAATGTTTCTCTAAAAAGTTCGGTGCAGAAACAAGTCCCGTCTGATTTTCAAGTAATATGCGTCTTATGAGGGTCTGAAGCTCAGTATTGTCTTCCATGTTGTCAAACACTGCATTCGTCACATTCATCCACTGTCCTCCCGAAGC
>JAQFXW010005013.1:0-10672 GCA_034693945.1 Dendrobaena attemsi
GCCGCGTAAGGACCTTGAGCAAGTCCTTCACTCACAATTGCTCGTGGCGCTTCAGCGTGTAAACTCCGACACGCCTCTGGGCTATAGTCGGGACCGCCTCTGAGTAGTAGAAGACTTGAAGGGGCGGTATAGAAATGTATGAATAAATAAATAAATATGTGAATTGTGAAGTCAAATATATCTATTATAGACTACAAGTATATTATCGAGATGAAATTGTAGGTAACTTCATTAATTAATTATGTATAATGAGGAATGTTTTTGAATGTTTTGGAAGGCACCCAACAGAGTTGCAGGAACTAAAAGCGTCGTCTCTTAGAGCTTCGCTCGGTCCAACATAAAGAAGAATGGACTGAGTAGACACAGGCGGACATACACGCAACATAATGGAAAGGATAGAGACCGGAAAGCAGACAGGAGTGCAGTCGGACGTATGGGCGGTCATCACCACTGGCTCACTTGGTGGACCAAGGGAAGAAATTGTTCGATGTAATATACCGGACAGTCGACGGTGCAGAAAGATTACGGCATGGTCTTAGCACCTGGGCAGACGGATAAACGGGTATACAGAGAGACAGACAAACGGTTATACAGACAGACAAACCAACAGATATACGTAAAATACGGTCAGATGGACAGATATCCTGACAGACATAGGTATATGTACAGACAGGCCTATGTCTAGACGGAGAAACGTGCATAGCCAGACAAACAGACAGGAATAAATGAGTTGTCTGCAGGAAAAGTACTCACATTGTGACGTATTGCCAGCGAGGCACTTATTGCGTTTGAGGACAATAACAATGGCTGATGTCCTCAAATGTGGACTCTTCTCATTAGCAGGCAGTCAATGTCTGCGGCTATTTCTATATAAATATGGGCACACTGGTGTCTGCCTTTCGCAGACAATAATTCTAGAAGTCAGATGGAGGGAGGGAAAGCCGAGCACTGGATAGACACAAGGCAACAACCCTCCCTACCCCCCCCCTCCACTCCAATCAAGCCAACAATTGTAAGCCATCTAACGTCAAATTGCGTGCGAATTATGGCTTTTTATAGTTGTCTGCTTCTCCGACGCTCTAAGCCTGTCTCTGGATCTCTCTCTGTATGCCTATACTATGCGTGTGTAGGCCTATTATATGATTCTGTCTGGAGCATCGACAAAGTTGGAGCATTTGTAGACGCTGCTGAGCCAAGGCCCATACATTGTATATACAACGACAGGCCGTTTATGCGAATGTATGCTTACACTTGCATATTGCATTAACATCTGCATCGTACACGAACCACGCGACCACTCCCTCAATATCTCTGCCTATGTCTATGTCTCTGTCTGTCTGTCTGTCTCTCTCTCTTTCTCTAACTCTGTCTCTGTTTCCATCATCTCTCGATCTATGTCGCTTTCTGCTTACCTGTCTATTTCTGCCTCTGTCTCTGATGCTAATAAGTATGATACTATATTCCTATCTCTATCTCTGTCTGTTTGTGTCTGTCTCTGCCTCTGTTTCCATCTCTCTTGCATGCAACTTTTTCTGTCTTTACCTCTAGTATCTTTATCTTTCTCTATCTCTATCTCTATCTCTATCCCTGTTTCTGATTCTACCTCTATCCCTGTTCATTCTCTCTGTCTCTCTCTCTCCCTCTGTTTCTATCTTTCTATCTCTATCTCTATATCTTCATCCTTCTCTATCTCTGTATCTTCTCTATCTCGGTATCTGTTTCTATCTTCCTGTCCCTATATCTTTCTCTGTCTGTCTGTCTCTGTCTCTCTTTCGCAGTGCATTAGCTTTAGTTATTTGACGGCATAACCAAATATCTCAGATGATGGACGATGCTTTATTACAAGCGAGCGCCTACCGTTGATGGCAGTGCTTAGTGCTGGCGTTGACAACCCGATGATGCTTCAGCGACGGCCATGGCTTCGGACGCTGAGCTATCGATGGGTGTCATCCTTCCGACAGTTGCTGCAGAGGAAAGCCACTACGACCACCAGCAGCAGCAGCAGCTGATGACCCACAGACGAGGAGAAGGAGGAGCAGTGGGAAGAGGAGAAAACGGAGAAGATAATAAGGGAATGGAGGAGAATAAAAGAGGAAGAAAACGACTATAGGTGTTGGAGAAGAGAAAAAAGACAGGGGTGGACCATGAGCATGAGGGGAAAGAGAGTGCGGAAAGGTGAAAAGACTGGAAAATGGATGGGGAAAATATGATGGGAATGATGAAAAGAGGAAGGCCATAGATGAAGAAAAAGAGATGAGATTTAGGAGATGGCAGTTGAGTGCGTTACGAGGACGACATTGAGGAGGAGGAGGAGTAAATACATGAAGTCAAGAGAGACAGAATCACAGAGACAGACAGTGACAGACAGACATGCAGAAAAAGACAGAGAGACAGACAACGAGAGCCTGAGGAGCACAGAAATGACTCAGAGACAGAAAAAGTAAAGAGAGTGTTTATGAAAAAATAGCGAAGGAGAAACGGTAGGAGGAGGAGGAGGAGGAGGAGCAGTGGCCTGGAGATGGAGAAGGTGATGGAGGAGATTGGAATGAAGGGAGGTTGATCGATGCTTTGTGGAGAGGACTTAGTTGCTTTCATGTTTTCCGCTTTCAGGCTGTTGTTATTTCGACGCTGCGGGTTGTTGCTCTGCTTGTTGCTCTGCTTGTTGCTCAGGTTGTTGCTTTCTGATGAATTCTGTCTGACTGACAACGGAAATGAATTTCGCACAACACACAATCGTCGCATTGTCATCCGTTTCATTCGCCATCTGTCTGTCTGCTGACCGATACACGCGATGGATGGCAGTCGAAGAGATTATTAGAGATTACTCTGACCTCTCGATTTAAATGGAAACGCACATAGCACACATGTGCACGCATACAGACAAAGACCTATACGCACGCCTACACACACCGACACACACATACACACACACGGACACACACACGCAAGCAACACTCAAATATATTTTTTTTTATCTTTAGACACACGCTTGATGCATTATTGTAAAGGTCGCGTGCTTCCTATAATTCGCGCTTCTGTAATTGTTATTATATTTATTATAAGTGAATTATTAATGTATGTGCTCGTGTGTTCAGATGGAGCACATGACTTGAGCACATCGGTTATCTCAATGTGTTTCTATTTGAGGTAATTGCGGTTGTCGGGTTTCTTTCAATCTCTTCTCAAAAATTGTGCTTCCTCTTCAAGACAAATAATTATAGACATTGACACTAGTGTATATATATATATATATATATGCTGTTGCTATGAGGATGAACGGAAGAAATAGAGGAGAAAGAGGAGAAAGAGACGAAGGTGGAGAAAGAGACGGGGGAGGAGGAGAAATAGACGGAGAGGGAGGAGATTAGGAAATGGAGGAGAATGTGGAAGACACCGATTTGTTTAATAATGGACAAGTACATGCAATAATGACAACTATTACGGTAGATGACATTTTGGTTTCGAAGACTTCCTTCTCATCATAGTCTTCTTCTTTCTATTCCTCCTCCTCCTCATTTTCCTCCTCTTTCTCCTTCTCCTTTTCCTCCTCCTTTTTTTGAGATTTGTTGTTAGTCATGTAACTCACACGACGCAAGGAAGACTCCATATCTTTTCTCTTGAAATGTTCATTTGATGAAACTTAGGCGGTCGATATCAAATGAATATTATATAATCTCAGATACTATTAATTGCAATGTTCTCATGCTGTCACGCAGTATATTGTTGTTTTGACCTATGACGATATAATGCCTTCGATTAAGTACTCAGTGATAGACTTGTGATGTCCTCAGGATCAGCCTAACTTCCCGCTAGGACTTCATTCATCTTGCAGAAAGCCCGACCCAGTCGTATACACAGAGTGAGAAAGAGGGAGCTTTTCTCACCGATTATGTGGGAAGAGACTTCGACCCACTTTAACAACCCACCCGTACACGCCCTCCTTCTATTCATGATTCCATGCGTTGTTCTTATCTTTGCTTTTGATCCTTCCTCTGGCAAATCGTCCGCTGTTCGTCACTGCTTCCCAGATGAACCGTTCTCATGCCTTCAACCAAATAATAATGCTGAGCTAAGCAGTCTATGGCAGACCAGGCTTTGTGTCGAATTTTACGAATCTGTCAGCAAAATAACGACGCTTATGCTTTGCTGATTAATTATATTCAACAAGTGACGACGATGATGATAACGATGGAAAATAATGATGACGAAGGAAGAAGAAGATGATGATGATGATGACGACGATGATGAAAGATCTTCAGCGAATGCAGATGATGATCATTAAGGAAGACGATGACGACGAAGATGCTGAAGATAATTATGAGGATGAAGAAGTTATGGATATGATTATAGGTGATGAATATGATGGAGCTCTGCTGACTAGTCATCTGTGTCTGGAACATCTTCTATAGGGATGCGGCGGCTGCTGATGCTGCTGCTGCTGGTCTTGGAACAAGTGCCGAATGATGCGCTGCCGAGTTTGGCCATAAGGAGCATAATCAGCAACGCTCTTAAGTGGTTCCAGGTGTTCCAATCAGAAGCTCTCTCAGCCTTCATGTACATCTGCACGTATGAGTGTATGTATGCGTATATGTATGTATGTATGAGTGTATGTATGTGTGTATGTATATGTACGTGTGTATGTGTGAATGTGTGTATTTGCGTATATGTATAATGTATGTATGTGTGCCTGTATGTATGTGTGTATGTATGTGTGCAATGTTCATGTATGTGTGTATGTTATGTATTTGTGTATTTATATGTTTGAATGGCATTGTGTGTATTGATCTGTATGTATGCATGTGTGCATGTATGCATGTGTGCATGTATGTGTGCGTGTATGTGTTCATGATGTATGTAATGTATTATCTGCGCACGTTAGTGTGTAACTGTGTATGTATCTGTGTATATTTACATGTGTATATGTTTTGTATGTATGCATATGTGCATACTTATGAATGCATGTGCGTCCTAATGCGTATATGTATGCAAGAAGACATGCGAGTACATATACACTAAGCATGTTTGCAACGATGCATGCATACATGTATGAACGACGAATGCAAGTGTTTAGGAATTTATTCCCTTGTGAATGTTAAGCCGATCATATCGTTAAGTATTCGGAGATTCAGAAACTTAGACCGGAAGCATAAACATTGTTTTGATGGACGCAGTACCCTGTCTTTCTTATCTGCATACAGAACCTCAGGAGATGCATATTTTCCTTATCTGTGGAATATTCATGATTACACGCTTTGTGCTCTCGCCAGTCCATGGAACCATGGAACCAGTCCATGGTCCATGGAACCAGACGAACTCAGTACTTTCTCATATTAGACCACATTGTCTCTTCGTCCATCGGGCTTGCGCCTACGATGAAGCCTCCCTCCTATTGAGGTTTCATATTGAGGTTTCTTGATCTTTTTGCCGGGTGGTGGGTGACCAATCCCTCTCTCGGTGGGGTAAGGACGCCGGTGGGTCTAGTTTTCGGTCTTGCAACACCTGCCCCTGTGTTAGCCAGCAATTTCAGAGTTCCTGGTGAGCCTGTCCACCTCGCCTATGGCAGCCCAGATGGTTCTTACGTTAAGGTCTTCTTGGTCTTCACTGATGACCTGTATAGCTATCATATTATGCGTCTTTAAATCCGCCTCTGACTAGATTTCTGTACGGAATTTAGACGACTTTAAATTGTTCAATTGTTGTTCAATTGTACAACTGTTAGTGTTGGGACAGTTGTACGTCAAGCACAGTATTATTGTACAACTCATGACTACACATTCTTGTGCGTATGACAAACAAACTGATGTGTAATAGAATTTACGTGTAGTGAAATTCTCCTTCTCCTCATCCTCTTGAGCCTCCACCTGCTCCTATTACTGCTTCCTCCTCTCCTTCTTCATGCTCTCCTTCTTCATGCTCTCCTTCTTCATCCTCTCCTTCTTCTTCATCTCCTTCTTCTTCATCTCCTTCTTCATCCTCTCCTTCTTCATGCTCTCCTTCTTCATCCTCTCCTTCTTCATCCTCTCCTTCTTCTTCCTCTTCTTCTTCATCCTCTCCTTCTTCTTCCTCTCCTTCTTCTTCCTCTCCTTCTTCATCCTCTCCTTCTTCTTCCTCTTCTTCTTTTAGCGTCCTCCTCCTTCTCTTTGCTCTCCTCCTCCTCCTCCTCCTTTCTCTCCGTTGCTCTTCTGCATTTATCGTCCATTCCTCGTATTTTCCCCTAAATCTTTACGACGTTCAGTTTGACTACACAATGCACATAATATTCGGGAATTATTTTATGTAAATCCACAACGCGGTTTCTGCCGATTACCAAGAAAGGATATCAAGCAAAAGTCTTTTACTCGCGTAGCCTATATATAATACTTCTGACCTGATAACTCGTATATGTGGTGCTTATGACATTCAATTCCGTGCGCTGTGACCAACGATGCGACGAAATCCATCAGCATACAATGCGTCCGGCTATTAAATAAGAATGGTCCCCACTTGGATGGACGAGACCAACGTTCATCGTATCGTTGTTCACGGCTGATGCAGCGCTATATAAGCGCCCTGTCCCTCTTCCCCCACCTCGGGTTACCATGTAATGCCATAAAGTGTCGCCAACTGATCACCACTTTGTAACGAAGTGAAAGATCCCATCTTCTCCAGCACATAAAGTATTTTGGTCTCAGCAGTTGTCTATTTAGGGGAGTGCCTTCGAGACCTTCAGCGAGACACTTTGGTCTTATACATGTAATTGGGAACGGTAAAGGGAATATGAAGTTATCTGTAGGTTATCTTAGCTTTTAATCCCTGCCTAGGCTTGCGATCATATAGCGCCTGTCCTTAATACAAAACATGGCGATATACTGATTAATCACACTAATGTGCCACTGTTTCTGTAATCTCGAGGTTTCTTAAGTGCTACATAAAAGATTAACATCAGCTTGTTCAGTAGCGTTGAACCTTGACAGTGGAATGATCTACAGGCTGACATAATGTACAATTACTCGTCTACAGAACCAGATAGTCGATGTTTATTTTTAGCCTTGCATATAGGTGGAAGCATCTGTTTTCAGAAGTCATTTTATGATTATCAGAGAATTGTGTGAAGACGACATTCAACGCAAACACGGAACTCTTTTTCTGGTCGGTCGGACAAATTCTGGTGTCGTGTGATGAGCTGTTAATTTGATGAAACAGCTTCTCGTCGTCCGTCGCTGCTGCTGCTGCTGCTGCTGCTGCTGCTGTTGTTGGCTCATCTCTCACGCGGCAGTTGCGAGAAACGACGACATTCGCCTCTGCACGTGTTAAGCGCCGCCAGCAGGGAAACCGAAGCATCAATTGCACAGGGGACCGTACACGAGGAGGAGGACGTGGAGAAGGAGGAGGAAGAGGATGAAGAGGAGGAGAAGGGGGACGAGAAGGAGGAGTAGGAGATGGACAAGGAGGTGGAGAAGGACGAGGACAAGGAAGACGAGTAGGAAGAGGAAGAGGAGGAAAAGGAGGAGCTGCAGGATGAAGAAGGAGGCGATGGACAGTCATTAGACTTGCTGAAAAGCCAATGACCAGGAATTAAGTTGTCAGCCGACAGCCTGCTTTATATATCGCGTCCGATGCAGCTTAGTGGCCGCGCATAAAGTTTCATCTCACGTCATCGCCACCGTCGTCTTCTCAGCTGCTTGACCGTTTCTTTGGATCTTCGAGATAGACAGCTTCATTCTCCTTATCCTCCTCTTAGTACTCCTCCTTGTCTTTCCTTATCCTCCTCCTTATGCTCCTTTTTCTCATGCTTCTTCTCGTCCTCTTCGTCCTCGACCTCGTCCGCATCTTCCTCTTGCTCCTTCTACTCCTCCGCCTCCTGCTCCTCTTCTTCCTCCTTCTCCTCTGTACTACTTCTCATCCTCTTCGTCTTCCTCCTCCTCCAGCTACCCTTCTTCCTCAGACTTCCCCTCCTCGCTCTCTTGCTTCTGCCACTCTGTTCACACTGCTACAAGTGTCGCATGTCAACGGTTATCACTCGGCGATAAGTACCTGTGGACGAATAAACTGTGGCCATACTTGTTTTTATCGTCCGACGAATTCTCGCGAAGAGAAATCCGTCATAAATGTAAACGATGTTAAACTAAGGCCTACATGCTGTTGGAAAAACAGCGACAAGTGCTAAAACAGCAGGGATATAAATTAAGCCTATACGACACCCAGTGATATTACAATTCACACGTCTGCCACAGATTTCTGCTTCCTTTAGCTAAAGTGCTTGTCTCTTGTGGTAGATTAAACCTTATGATCTCTGTGAGATAATTGAATAATCAACCAATAAACACCGATTTAGCACCAGCAAAAATTGTAGGTTTCACGTAATAATTATAACTTGCAACGTTTCATGTTATGCTACTTGGCAAAGGCCAATCCAAACAGATCTGCTATTGACAAAGAGCAAACCAAATATGAACTTCTATTTCTAACAATTTTCAATATCTTATCGAGACAAATAATTGAACTCAATGATTAAGTACTTACAGCTAGAGTAGCGACACAAGAGTCAATCTATATACTAACCCACAACCAGTAGTATTGGATCTTCAGCAATATTTCGTTTATGATGCTCCTATTCCTCGTCTTCTCTTTCGCCACTTTACTCTGCAGCTTTCATCCTTCATCGCTGGGACACGCGATGCATAGTCCATTAGAACGCATCCCATCAATGGATTATTGCCTTGAAGGCCAACACTTCAGACTCTGCTATTCTTATTTAAGATCTCTTCGCTCGACGGAATATCGACCATAAGGGTTAATCTCAGCCCCGTTTCCCCTTTCAGAATCAACGAATTCACATCCAATATGGTGGTGTTCTCATCTGCGAACGCGCCGCGAATTCAGGCTAATCGCAGATGCACCGAACGAACTTTCCTTCCATCCTAACTTATCAATATCGGTCATATAATACGACTATTGAAAACTAATGGTTTAGGCCTGCGGGAGGGAGTCTGAAGGGTTTTGCTGTAAGCTGTTGATCCTGGCGGAAAACGTTATCACATATTCAAAAGCTGAAAAAGCGAATCGGATTTTGCTAATATTTCAGCCGTTGCTGCATATGCTGTGAATAGCCTATAGTTAGGTCTTCGATATAATTGTGTATATGCCAATATGACATACGTGTATAAGACGGAGGATTTGAAATCTCGACCAGGACAGAAATTAGGTTTCGGATGTCAGTTCCACCTATAGGCACCTATGACCTACTGGGCTATGACCTATGACCTATGACCTATGACCTACTGGGCTATATATAATGAGCACACTCCCATACATGTTCACTTTTTGCAGGTAGGCTATAATGTTTGAACGTCTCTGTAGAATTGATATCAGGAGTCTGACTCAATACAGAATGCACAACAGAAGAAAAAAGACGTTGCTGTATTTTCTTTTTGCCTCTTTAGTCCCTACTTGCATAGTCTGCATCATTTTCATACCAAACTCTTCGTATCTTTTGGTACTTGCTATAGCTGTTCTGCTAATTTCAACTTCTGTCTTTAAAAGATAATCGCTATATCCTCAGGACGATAAGATAGGCAGGTCCACTCTAAATCTAAGTGTAATGTCCTCGTTAGACTTCTAGGTCCACTGCGCCACACCGCCCCTATAGTTGCCACAATTGGTCAGATCAAGTAACAATTGGATGAAAAAATGAAAGAATGCAGACTGAGCGAGATAAAAGAGGAGCACCACGGAGAAGTATAGGAAAGAGAGACAGCGATCAAGGGAATGGGACAACGAATGATAGAGGAACAGAGGCAGAAGGAAGCTGAGAATTATATAGATGGCTAAACACATCGCTTGAGGGGCGCAAGAAATCCACTGGAGTGCTAAATTCATTCCAGAATGGCTGTAAAAGGAAAGAGAGAGAGAGACGCCAGCAACAACAGTTGTCGGTCGCAATGCTCGGTCGATTGCAAGGAGACGAGCAATTACACCAGATGGTAAGTTAGGAGACAGAAGGTTCCGAAGAAAAGGAAAGTCCAACACCTCCTCCTCCAGGCCCTATTCCTCCTCCTCCTCTTCCTCCTCCTCCTCCTCTTCCTCCTCCACCTTCTCCTCCACCTTCTCATCCTCCTAGCCATGCACCAAGTATAGGACACTGCTTCTTCTGGCAAATTGCCTCGACGTAGGCCTATAGTTTGGCCGATGGTGACCGACAAGAGAAACAACCGAAGGGTTGGACAAACGGACAAGTGGAAGAAGGACAAGGCGTGCAGTCGAGAGAAGAGGGATGCTATACAAGCAGTCTCTGACCATGAAGACGATCTGCAGCATATATTGATGGACGGAGAAACTGTTGTTTGTGTGCGTGTACGTGTGTGTAGATGTGTGCTTAGGTGTGTGTGTATGTGTTTGCTAAGGTGTGTGTGTATGTGGCATATGTCCTTTAATTTAGAAAGAACTTCCTCCTGCTATCCGGAGTAAGATGTTATAGGCTTTTAACCTACTTCTTTTAAATCCTTTAAAAACGTTTCTTTTTACACGACCCTATCATGCTGAGAGCGCTTCTGAATGGCTTCTGCTGTGAGGAGCGCTTTACAAATATGTTAATTATTACATTATTATAATAGACTTCGTTACGTAACATTATTTGTGTGAGTGTTACATTTGCAGTAAAGACAGAAAGAGACAGACAGACAGAGACAGACAG
>JAQFXW010005014.1:0-10672 GCA_034693945.1 Dendrobaena attemsi
CGGGGTCAGACAAACATCGCATCACCGCATCACCGCATCACCGCATCATCGAAAGTTGCGGTATTATTATGATTAATATCTCTCATTGTAACTCGCAAGCAAAACCAATGTTATGCATGGTAACAGAAGATAAACAAGAGATGCAATTGGTCAATAGGATGATAAGGATATAGCGCTATATATAGCGTACAGGCTATGTACAATAAATGTAAGCCTTTTGTAGGGCAAGGATTATTATGTAAGGTGATCTTTAACACTAGAATGGTGCACAATAAGACAAGTCAAACCATATGGGAAGGCTGTAACGTAGGCCTAAAGTAGGGTGAGATCAGTATATGACAGAGGTGATGCAGAGCTTGATATATTGGAAGATCATAATGGTAAACGCTGTCTATGCTCAAGTGGTAGGACCTACACGATAGTGACGATAACAACATCAGATGAAGAAAGCTATTGTTCAACCACTGAACGTTAACATTCAGATTATTTATTTATGTGAACCATAAAATCGCCGTGTTGGTTATTATTCAAAGAACCTCTCTCACTACATAGCGTTCAATTGTAATAGCCTACGGTAAAGCTTATGAACTTAAACTCCATCTGTGTTGAAAAGCCGCAAACAGCGGTGATAATAGGCTTCTAGAAGCTTAGTGGATTCTTAATGATTGGTGCTAAGATGTTCTTATTAATTGTAGGTGTGTGTGATTTCTGAGCCATGGCAACATATATGAGCAACTCGCATCCTCGTTACACCGTTAAGAGTTTACTAAAAGAGGCGGACAGGACTCCGACTGTAAGGAAGTCTCCCACCGCTGGACTGCACTGCGACCACGTCATCGAGCTGCAGTTGATTGCCGCTGCACTCAACGACCTTCTGCCGATAGTCTTCTGGCAACAGCCGCTGCGTGAACTTCTGTCTCGCTTCGACACTGAGGACAACATTGAGGTCATAACGATAGAGGAGAATCGAAACAAGGGCGCCGCAGTGCGCAGACTCGTGCAACGTCAGAGCACGGCGGATGACGTCGAACGCGTCACGAATATCAAAGAGAAATGGCAGACGTTGAGGGAAAAAGTGAAAGATTACGAAGGCTTCACGGCCAAAATGGACAAACTCCTCGAGCGTACTTAGTTAGCATACATGTAATACATGTAACTGTACAATGTACATAATTACGATAGTCGGTAGGAATGGACACTGGAAGTCCTGTAGGAATAATTCTCAGTGGTCACTTCAGACTTCTGGGCATAACCAGATATCCAAAAAGGTTTAGACCTAATTGGGGCCGCAGACACTGCAAGCGACTCGGAAAATGACATTGGCGTAATGGTAGACTTTTAATGACAGCTGTCACAGCTAGGTCAGGGCATTCCTTCGAAATACTGACAAGCCGTCATGCTGATTAGCCTAATGTGACGTCGCTAACCGAGTTCGTTGTCTGAGATCAACAGTGCATTGATGGGTATAATGAGATTGAACACGTAGCCTAATTGTAATCCCAAATGTGTAAAACAGCTATTTAGGACTTAGTGCAGGTCATCGGCTTGCTCACCAGCGCTGCGTCAGGTCAGAGAAATCGTCTAGAATCTAGAGGCATCACTAAGTCCGGTTCCAATGGATCCATATCAATAGGATTAGGCCTAAGGCTCAATCAATCTTTATTGTTTCCAAAGAAAGCTAAAAAGATGTAGGGGGCCTACTGGCAGTATAGTCACTATAGTGTGATTACCAATGTATCTATAGGGCCTACACGAAGCTAATAAATAGGCTATAGGCCTAATAAGTCACACGACTTCTGTAACGCCGAAGCAAAAGGATTCTCAATTGGGACAGAATCGCCCTGTTCAGTTCGCTTTGATGGGCGCTATATAAATTTAGGTTTACCTTGCATCGCATGTGTGCGAGGTAAAGCACAAGGTTTTAGGTATACGCATATAGGTTACTCTATAAGCTTAGTAACAATTATACCTGGTAGAGCTTAGGTTCCATCAAGGTTATCTCGTGATGTGAGAATGGATATAAGAGACATAATAAGAGAATTAAAGATTGGATGGATCTAGAGTGTTTTTCATGAGTTTAACGACAGCTTATAACAATAAAGGCCTTTGCCGTCGAAAAATTCTGGTGTTTTAGGTGGAGAAGAATTCGAAGGCAGGAGGAAGTTAAGATCAGTCACAAAATGCAAGGAGTTCTAGAAAGTTTAAACTCATAGACTCATAACAGGCCAAATGCTCGACCGCAACATAAAAATGTTACCCTTTTCACCTTTTGATCAAAACCTCCGCCTCAGGTGTTTACGCGACTTACACACGGCTGAAATTGTCCTAAAGTCCTATTATAGCGGTCTTGTTCTAGCTCTGCAGTACTCTACAGTGCTATGGGTAAACGGCCATTAATTTTGTTGACTGTCACCCATGAAATGCTGTATATAGGCCTACATGTAAGATACTATGGGAATAGACATTAGGCCCTATGAGTTACTTATATGATCTGTATAATACAATACTGTAGGCCTACACGTCGTAGGCTATAGTGTAGAATTGTATTAAGACTAGCTGTAACCCATAAAAAATTACGGGATATTTTAATCAACGACGTCTTATAGTGAATACAATTTGAAAGAATATACTTACTTAATTACTTAACTACACGTCATTGGTTATATGGAGACTCTTGCGATTTGTAAACCGCACCAATAACAACGCATGAACAGTGATTCCGTTAAAGCCTGAAATCTTGGAGTCATGGACGCATCACATCCCAAAATTTGGAGTCCAAGTCAAATGGAGAGGAGCCCTGGACTCCACACTCGTTTATTTTTGGAGACCCATAGGCCTAGGCTTTTAGGGACATAGGCCTAGGTCTATACATTATCGGCAAAGATTCAGAACTGCTTCTAAATCAGAGGTTCTCAACCTTTTGAGACTCACGGACCACCTAGAAAGTTTTCCCCGGCGTCGCGGACCACCGTACACATTGTCGACCAACGAACCTGCAAATCCCTAAAAAGAATGTTGAAGACCCTTTTAGAGAACACACACCTTTTGAAAATAACTTTTTAATCAGCTTTCTTCTATAGAAATTACTGATGTCCTTTTTAGGGAATAATGACACTATTCACAAATTTTCTTTACCTTTCAAATGAAAACATTGCAGTTTCAAAATTCACACACTTTCCAATTTTTTCAAATAAATTCATTTAAATTCTAGGGCCTGCTCGAGGACCACCAGACACATAGACACATGGCCGCGGAACACTGGTGGTCCGCGGACCACAGGTTGAGAACCGCTGTTATAGGCCTATATGACTGAACAAAGCGGCATTTTGTGAAGAGTGGATGCAATTTTGGTTAATGAGGACATTCGCGCGCGATAGTAAAATGTGTTGGCCTTCTTTAATGCAGTTTGTGGGAAACACCGTAACATGGTATTTTTAGCATCGCGTGTACGCCGCGGTAATTTGTTTTGGAGTCCATGGACGCACCGTCAATTTATTCTGGAGTCCATTCACAACTGATGGGCGTCAATGGACGCGGCATCTTTATTTTTTGGAGTCCAGCTTCAAAATGTTGGAGTCCCAGACGCCGAGACGCACACTAACGGAATCGCTGCTTCACGAACGAACGGGACGATATAATACCGCAGAAAGAAACCGCCCCGCTTGCAAAAGTTAAAATTAAAAACCGAAAATAAGACCCTATTATTTACAAATGTTATGGGTTTACGACCAGTAATACTTAATGCGCTCGGTCGAGTTAACCAACCCTCTACTGGGTATATTTAATGCAACTAATACGGACAAATAATATTTAATGCGCTCGGTTGAGTTCCGAACGTGGTATAAATCTCGGCGCACGCCAGAAACGTTTCTTTTCGATTCGGGACCGTTAGCAACCGGAAGTTGATTACATCGTTACATCAAATTAGCATATAAGCAAATTATATATGTTGATGGGCTGATGGGCGATTATTGTAGGCCTACACTAACCAAGGTGATATGGATGACTGTAACCTATGAGGCCTCGGATAAGGTGCTATGGTTTAATTAGATCTATATCGGCACCTTTAAGATCTCGGGTCGCCGGAGTCGAGTACTATTTAAAATGTGTACGTTTTGACGCCCATAAGGTGACTAAAATAATGAGATCCCGATGCTAGCTGCACATAAGCTTATTCCCTGATTGGATGACCCTTTGTAGTGACAGGTCATTAAACGATGAATGACATTGACACCTGAGAAAAACAAGAGTAGCCTCATAGGCTATATAGAGACAGAGGTCTGAGGAGAGATCGGAATGGACTGGGAGACACGGAAGTCTAGACTCTAGAGAATTGACCTCGAGTGAACACATTCGCTCTTGCTGCAGTCTCTCTTCTAAATCGAAGGGGACAGAGCTATGACGTCAGTATAGGCCTACATTTCTCTCCAGGAAACAGAGACGATACCCAGAATACAGCGATCAGATGCGATCTTGTTTTGCCGAAATGTTTCGTCGTCGGTGATTGCGATATCGAGTTACTGTTGGTTGGCGTTTTCATTCGGAAAGCCTAAAAAATGTATATAATAGGCCTAAAGCTATAGTTCTCCGCTCGAGGTTATGCGAGCGTCCGTAACTTTAGGTGTTACGCTCAACCACGTCGGTCGGTATAATTAGGCTACTTCCCAGTGTAGGGATGTTTTAATAATGCTTCGAATTTTAGGCTTAGCTTTAGCTTTGATTGTTAGTCTTCATTTTAAGTTTAAGTTATAATTGTTTCTGAATATTAGTTTCAGCTTTCGTTTTAGTTTCTGGCTGAATTTTCGTTTAAGTTTTAGTTTTAGTAGGCTAATTTCGCTTTAGTTCTAGTTTAAGTGAGTAAATTATTTTAGTTTTAATTTTAGTTTTAGCAGGTTAATTGTTATTGTAGTTTTTTGTAAGTCAATTTCAGTAGTAATATCAGTTTAGCGCAGTGGTTAAATTGCTCATGAAGAGATGGTGAATCTCTACATTTTTGCAAATTCAAAACGTAGTGACCCATCCAGATAGGCCTACAAAAAAGTTACAGCACTTTTTTTAACAATTGTTCTTGTAACAATTGTAACAAATTGTAACATTTGTTACACTTTTAAAATCATCAGAATACAGTATGTGGACTCACTAATTATGTATTACCTTGAAGCATGCAGAATTTTTTTTTTTTTAAATTTACTTTTGTCGAAACTATTAGCAAATAATTATTAAGCGTTATTTGAACCATTGATTATGAATAATATTGCCTTTCAACCTGTGAAGTTTTATTTCAAAGTGCCTAGTTTTGGCACTATAAGGAACAAACTTAGGGATAATATTTTTGGCCAACCCTGTACTTCGTACTTATAAAAGTAATTATTATTATTCTATTATTTTCGAGCGCCTATAGAAAAAAATTAAGATAACTTAGTTCTTATTGCACAGACGCGTAGGCCAACTTCCGTTGCACAGCTTCTTGATGATACGACTGTTATAACGGACGTATGACATCGTATGTCTTAGCTAATAATAATAAGATCGTTAGCAACGACCAGCGAGCAGAAATTTTCAAATAGCTGCAGGCGACTTAGGCAAATACGTAAGCAGTTTGCAGGTGAACTTATGATTATTGGTAGTCATAGTAAGACTGAAGAATGGTTAGGCCTATCAGTTTTTTTGTGGTGGATCTCTCAAGTCAGGTGGCGGATCTCCAATTTTAGGTGGTGGATCTCCTAATTTAGGTGGTGGATCTCAATCTGAGGTACCGAATCTGAGGTCTGGCAAGATCCGGCTGAATTTAAGCACTGGTTTTGTGAAGTCAATTTCAGCGTTAATAATTTAAATAATTGTTAGTTTAGAATGTCTGTAAACGAAACTGTCCTAATTTTATTTGTTCGGTGTGAGAGGTTTCGATCAAGGCAACAAATATTTATGTCTATGAACATAATTAATACAGAAGCAAACATAATTTATATTTCTGATCACAATCCGCAGTTTATGCAGTATTTTCATCCTAACAAGTTCATTTACAAAACAAGTTAGGAATGAATTATAGAAGCTTATAACTGCATTACTCCAACTTAGCTTACGTGAGATGAAAGTTGTGGAATCAACCGTTAAAATCGGACACTAGGCCTATTCAGTATTCAGACTGATGCTATTTAAGTACTAAGCACTTACATCATGTTGTTCAGAACATAATTGTTAGAACGAACAGACTGCAACGTTCGAAAATCTTTGCATAACTACACCCTACAACTACTCATTTGCATAAATGACTTTCGCTAATTCCAGCCTATAATGCCTACTGCATCTGCTAGTTATTACAATGTTACGTCATAATAATAATTTAAGACGTTAATTTCAAGCGCATTCAAATGAAGTAGTTATAAAATGCTATGAGCCGTTATTTCCCAGTGATAGGCCTATACAAGTTATAGTCTCGTCGCGTGTTGTTTTGGACATATTGGTCGATTTGGGCATCTCTTATTCCTCTGTCAGGCTACAATTAAGAAATGACTATTACAACGGACCCAATGAGGATTTTCTGCTTCATTGCTGAAATGCTATTAACTCAGTCGATCGGTGGTCCATTGCTCAACGTCGGACCCCTTTCCTCCGCCGTAGTCAATGTTTCGTCGTACCCCTTAGGCTCCCATCAGAGGCCTGGCGAAATGGTCGACCTGGCACCGAGGAAACGGTTGCGCAGATCGAGCGGTCGTCTGCTCGGATTGAATCTTGAGACGAAGGCATGCACAGTCAACCAGTGCAGGAACAACGGTAAATGCAGAGAGAATGTACAGCAAATAGGAGGGTTCAGCTGCAATTGCCCCCTCGGATACTTTGGAGCCATCTGCGACATGGGTATGTGCAATTCTTCTTTTACTTGTTTTTCTAATATAAATATTAATTTCGTTTCTTCCATAGCTCCTTCGTTCCTGTTTGCTTTCTTCCCTCTGTCGTTCACTTCGTCCATTTTCCTTCCGAACCCCTCTCTATCCGTCCTGCCTTCTTCTTCCCTCCAATCTTCCTTCTTTGCTTCGTTGACCACCACTTTGAATATTAATTATTGTGACCTAACTTCAGTCGCTTAAGCCACTTATATAGTTATGAGGAGTTATGCGCTGCCTATGATCACTGTGCACATTACACGTACATGCAATAATTATTCTTAGTAGGCTATAACTAAATGCCAACGGCGGATCTAGAAATTCAGTAAGGGGGGGCCCAAAAATTTCGCAACTTATCTTCCCCAAAATGTCATGTTATTTTGTCATCAATCACACATTTTCTTATTTCCTTGATAAAAAAATACGTGGCGGTTAAATTTGGGTACGCATTGAAGTTAAGTTTTGGTTAATTAAGAAGCTTAAAGAGGACATTCGCGCGCGAGCGCGAACAATTTTTTGACTTTTTTTAATGCAACATCATGTGATACACGGTATTTGGACGCCTCAGTAATTTATTTTGGAGTCCATGGACGCATCGTTAATTTATTATTAATTTTAAATGGGTTAGCGTTGAAATTAGGGTTAGGGTTACGGAATGAATTAGGGTTAGGGTTATGTCTAAGGGGGGGCCCGGGCCCCCCGGGCCCCCTCTGGATCCGCCACTGCTAAATGCGTACCTACCTATGTAGTTTCAGAGGAGACCTAAACTTTCGAAAGGTACCTACATGCTGTTGTATTGCATTGTATTGCATTTATATCTCTAGATTTCTAAAGCGCCTCTTTCAGTACGACCCAACTGATTAAGAAGCGCTCCCAGTGCGCTGGACCTCGCGAGAAAACATTTGTTTTAAGACAGAGGCAGGAACAATATGTATTGTAGGCCTATACCATTGCCAATTAAGCAAGTACAAATGGCCTGAGCTGCAGAGCATCATCTGCATACAAAATTTACAAATGACCGGAGGCCAATTGTGGTAAAAAGAGAAGAGGAATATGAGCAGTAAACAAGTATGTAAACTTATGTAAGCTTACGCCTTAGACCAAGCGCAGAACCGTGAGGAACTCTAACATTTAGTCTAAATGTAAGTCCTGGAGGAAAAAAGAAATGTAAACGAGTTTGTATAGAGATCGTTGGTCTCGAATTACATTCATTTCTCGATTAATTAATAGGGTGGGCCCCTATCTTTATTTCAGTCGAACATTCATTTAATAATGTTCAGGCCTCTAGAGATCTTTCTCCTAAATGTAAGTTTGTTCCATTTCACACGAATCGATCGCGCTGTTTTTTGGCAAATGTAGGCTATTTAAAGTTACTGCACTCTATTTCTCATAGTGCATGTAGACCTACACTCGACATGGTTTGTCTCTATTGTCTGTTTTCGACATATTATGACAGTTACACCGGACTGCGAGAGCAATCCATGCAAGAACGAGGCCATCTGCGTCGTCACGGACGCTGGCTATCGCTGCGACTGCAAAAGGGGATACGCCGGAACCTCATGCGAACGTAAGTATATGTGTATATATATATACAGGGTGAGCCCAAAAAAATGATCCCCTACGTATTTTGCCACTATCTTCGTTAAATGCGGGGAAAAATTTAAAAGTTTTACAGACTGAAATGAAAGGCAATTCATATTTACGCATAACTGCCAAATTTCATCAAAATATTTCAAACATAACAGAAGTTACATAACTTTTAGTGACGTCACCCACTGCTTTTTGACGGTTCAAAAACGTTTCACAGTGTTTTGCTTATATTTCCGCTAAAAGTGAATGTTATTAAAGGCATCTAATATTTACATATCGCGACCAAATATTATTGAAATATTTCAAACGCAACAAAAATTGCAGCACTTTTTGGGGGAACATTTGTTTCGTTACACGTTTTAAAATCAGCAGAATTTAGAGGTGGGCTCACTAAAAGTGCTGTAACTTTTGTTATGCTCGTGATATTTTGATAAAATTTGGCTCTTAGATGTAAATATGAATTAATTTTACGACTACAGAATTTCATTAAAATATATTTAATTTTGATGGAAATATTAGCAACAAAACTGTTAAACGCTACTTGAACCATTAAAATTCAGTGGGTGACGTCATTAAAAGTTGAATGCCTTTTGATTTGTTGAAGATATTTTGGTGACATGTAGCAGCTATACGTAGGTATGAGTTGCCTTTCTGTCTGTAGAATTTTATTTAAAATGCGCACTTTTGACGGAGATATTAGCAATAAACGTAAGGGGTCATTTTATTAGCAATAAACTGTTAAACATTTTAAAATCATCAAAAACAGTGGGTGACGTCACTAATAGTTGACTAACTTTTGTTGTGTTTGAAATATTTTGGTGAAATTTGGTTGTTACGTGTAAATATGAATTGCCGTTCAGCCTGCAAAATTTCATTTGAAGATCTCTACTTTTGGCGGAAATATTTGAAGAGAACGTAGGGGAAACATTTTTTTGGCTCACCCTGTGCATGTATATATAGCCATGTCGTTGAGAGTGTTAATTTAAATAGTCAGCCTCGGTGATCTAGGATTCTAGGTTCTAATCCTGAATTTATCATATAGAATCGACTCTAAATATAAGTCGCGATCATAATATCGTAGGCCTACTCGATATAAGGTAAATCTACAAATAGAAGATTACTATGCCAGAAGAAGGACGAAACTCCGCACTGTCAGCACACAGGTGGCGCCAGTCTTAAGCCTGGATAAAGGAGGGGGCGACGCGAGAGAGCGTCGTGAAATTGTAGCAAAGTAAGAAGAAGGACGAGGAATATGAAAGAAAAAGAGAAAGGAGTGCCAGGCATTTCATTGACAACAGGGTGGCTCGAAAAAATGTCCCAGCTAAGTTTTTGGCCGATATCTTTGTCAAAAGCGGGAATTTTAAAATAGAGTTTTACAGGCTGACAGGCAATTCATATTTTCATACTATTGCCAAATTTCAGCAAAATATTTCAAACTGAACATACGTTATTAAACTTATAGTGACGTCTAAGGTCTAAGGTAAGGAGGGAGTGTCGTAACTTAGTAAGATCCTGGATTCATGCAGTTTGACTTATGACATCATCGGGAAACTTCTAAGGCATCCACTTAGACCCAAACCACATTGATTATAGCACTGCTGCTGCAAGATCGTAGCGAACTATTCGTCACCTCCGGATTATAGTGGATTTGAAGAATATCCAGACGCAAACAAAAAAGGAATAAGGAATATTATGTCCTAGACTTTAATCTCATTTCTTAACAGATCTGTTCCTCTGCTCTTGTTTGCCTATATATCGGCGTTCGTTTCTATCGGCTCCCCAGCACTCTGCAATCCACTACATATCTCCCTCTGCATTTTCTCTTCCCGTCCTATCTATTCTCCAATCTTCTTCTCTGCTTCCCTTTATTCCTATATAGTAGTGTCCTTTCCTCGTACGATCTCTGCTCTTTCCGTTCTGCTCTCTCCATACCACTTGATACGCTTCCTCTTTATCTTTCATTCGCACGCAGAAATCCCACTCTTCCTTCAGGCTTTCAACTTTCCTCATCTCTCCTCTCCACTTCAAGGCGGAACCTGAGATCTATTCCCCTTAATCCGCCACCTGCCGTCTCTTCTAAATATTTTCTGAACTTCTCTCCTGTCCGATATATATATATAATATATACACGGTGGCCCATAAAAAAACGTTACCGTTTATAAGTTAACATAACTCATGTAAATGTCCATCAATTTTAATAA
>JAQFXW010005015.1:0-10669 GCA_034693945.1 Dendrobaena attemsi
TCTTTGAATAGTAAGTTTGCGGCCATCGCAACAGTTCATCGTAGTGTGACCTTGGGCACACAGACTGTCGAGGCGAGTGAGTGACAGATTGGAGGATATTTTAATTATTCACCATCTTCACGTGGAACTTTATCTTACCTTTCGGGCATTGCGATTGTGCGGTTCATACGAACACTACGCTATACAATCTGATCCATTGGTGGAGAAAAACTACACGAGCATCTACGCTGGTGACCTACGCCTGTGTAGAACTTTTAGAGGACGGGAACTACGGCAGAATCCAGTTCATCGAGAATACACCTGGAGAATTGCATCCCTCGTCGGAATCTATTTCGACGACTGCTATAACCTCACCATTCGAAAGTTTAAGCCTTCCAAGGATGGCCACATAAGGCTTAACAGATAAGAAATAATAAATATATTTAATTACGGTGCTGTTAGGTATTTAATTTATTGAATTGTATTTATTTGAATTGATAGCTTGATATTTATTATACATTTAAATTATCAGCTGCTTCAGGAATTCAATATGTTAATGAGATATTACGCAAAGTCACTTTTATACATAGGCAAAAGCGTTTAGCATAGCAGAATAAATCTACCGGGCAGACAACTTGAATATCTGTAGATTAATAATCTAAAGATACGTCGCTACATTCCTACTGCTGCAGGGCTAGATGTCATGCAGAGGGATTCTGCAGAAGTAGGGCCTGCAGACTCCAGCTGTTTGTCGCGCAATATTAACAATTAATCTGACGTTCATATAATATTATGAAGTTCGTAAACCAAGTAATTTAAAGAAAGATCATCTTTTACATCCTAATTATCATAACATTACGTTCGCCTAAATGATGATGATGATGACGGTGGCGATGATGCCGATGAAATAAAGTTGAAGATGATGATAGAGATAATGATGAGGCGTGGGAGGAGGAAGAGGAGAAGCAGGAAGAGGAAGAGGATAAAAGACGTTTATCTTTGTTCTTTTCCTTTCCCGCTGTCTTTTCACCTGTAGCCTATTCAGCTTCACAAAACAATTTAAGCACCTTATTCAGAGACTCTAGCGGATTGGTTTTGTAACCTGGGACCGTGGCAGAACACGCATAACTATAAGGGACGAGAAGCAAGTCAAGTACCTGCTTTCAGTGTTAACTATTATATTTTAACTTTCTGCTCCTGGAGGCTCATTTCTATCTCTGACGTAGAGGCACTAATAGAAATAATAGTAGAAGCAATGAGAGCTATTATATTTATTAATGCTGTGAACACCATCTCCATTTATATTTAATATTATGCAGTCACGTGCAAATGTAAAGATGATGTCATCGTTTGGGCTATCATGTTACGACCATGTGGCCCTATCGCAAATTGTTGTGCAATAGTAATCGTAATCACAATCACGAATTTTATACGCGTAGCTTCCCTTCAGAGATAAGTTCCACCACAGAATAGCCCAGCTTCTAACAACACTAGCCGATTAAAATAACCATGAGCAGGAATATTGTCAGTTCGCTGCTTCTCGCTAAAAGAGCAACGTAGTTACGTAGGACCTAGCGTAGGCCTATACGGTCTCGTGAAATGAGTGCATCTGTACCCACGTTCGCATCTCTGGCTGCCTGAAATGTAAATAAAATCGTTAGCACCTGAGTCATGTTTTCGGGATGGTAATATTATTGTTTACTGTTCTCTGGGCCTTATCTACTTTCACTTGACCTAAATGGCAGAACCCTAAATGTGAGTGCCCTGCTCCAAGGCCCTCCTGTTTGCATGGTTATATATATATATGTATATATATGTATATGTGTATATATAGGAGCCAAATTCGCATCGCCAATCATCTTCTTTATGAAGGCGTTGTAAAAATAAGCGTTACAACCGCTTCACGCTCGACATATTGCCTCAGAGAGAGACTAGCACGCAGTACAGTAACCTTTCGGTTGTAGTTTGGTGGCATTGTTCAAGAGAGATTATCAGGAGAGATCGGCGGAGATTGCAGTAAGGCTGAGTAAGCCAATTATAATTGGTCGTCTGCTATAATTCGCGCTCTGTAACAGTTGGTGTAGGCGACAGTAAGAGACTTCATTGTGGTAGGCCTCGAATGTTCTTCAGTAGACACAGAGTAACAACTTAAGAACTTACTATTTTTAGATAATAATTTCTTTTTATAGTTTATGTTTCTGTCAACGAATGACGGATTCTTGCATCTTTCTTCGTTTCTCGCTTCGTAAGTTTCTTTTTAAATTTTCAACTCTTTATTACCTAATTTATCGACGCCTCGATTCGTTTATCTGCTGTCATTGGTCTCGTTGCTATACATGTTCAAAGAACAAGATTTGTAAGTGCTAAGTGCTTTAACGTTCTGCGCTTCTGGTCCAATTCGTTCAGCTAGTTTTCCTATCGTAACCCGACTCATTGGTCTCGCTCGTCTTCTACTGGGATCCTGACTTCTGATTCCAGTTCAACAATCATCGATTAATACTTTTATGTACATTGTAATTGCGACGCAATTTACTAGATCATATTAAAATTAATTTAGATGTATTTAGAACATACAGAAAATCGAATAAGATGTGATAATCATCATAATTACGTGTATACTACTACATCATATAGGCCCTATATTATTATTATTATTATTATTATTACAGTGAATTTCTATAGCTAATTAGATAATTGTTGTTGTTTATTGAAATTTGGAGGCGCTCATGACTACGATGATGGCCCAGAAATAATTATTTTCATTAGAATAGATTCTGTAAGATTATGTTAGAATAGAAAGGGTGTCTTTTCATTCAAGTGATAGGTCTACGCTTTGCAATGAATCTATCTGTAGGCCTATTGGTAACCTACTCATCCCAACGAAACAAGCTAGCGCATTGCACTGTTCCAATCTCAACATCATTTTCCCTAAAGTAGGCCTGCAATTAATATATAAGAATATATAATTATTTTTTATTTTTTTATTTCATTTATACATTTCTATACCGCCCCTTCAAGTCCTCTACTACTCAGAGGCGGTGAGGTAGATTTGTATATATTACAATTAATGGAATTGCTTATCGTATTGTAATCCAAACGTGTACACTGTAGTATCTTTCCAAAACTTTTGTAGTTCAATCAATTGTCATTCGCCAGAGGGCGTTACGCCTCTGCCTCTTCCTCTTCGTCGTCCTCCTCCTTCTCCTTTTCCTCCTCTCTTGTTTCCATGGTTTCGCGCACTGAACTTCTCGGGACCCGATACGCCGGTGCCCTGCGCCCAACTTTCGAATGACACCAAAAATAGTCTACAGCTTACGATAACATAGCAAGAACTGTGGGGAAGAAGAGAGGACCGCCTTTAAAACCAGCTGTGACTATAGTCTGTGGCATCATGAACCTACCGGAAATGCTTGACGATATGGACTCTTTGAGCAAAAGAAGAGATGAGGTCTTCTGCAATCAGACGAAGAAATCGTTTGCTGAAACTGAGCAACAGCTGAGTGACGATCTTCCATTCCTTCAACCCGTCTGGTCTCTGTTTCTCGTCTACAGCGATCAAGTCAAGTCGCCTCTCTTTCCCATCGTTATCGGCGTCGGCATCTACTTCCTCAGTCTCATTCCCTACTCGTTCCTCGACCACTTCGGTCGCCACTGGGCCTGGGTCCGTCGCAGCAAGATTCAGCCAGGCGTAACGGTCAGCTGGTCGATGACCCGCGACGCCATCGTTCTGACCCTGTGGAATCAGATTCTCTACATCATCCCGATGTCCGTCGCCCAGTGCGTCTGGACTCCGCCTACATACCTTCCGTGTCGGGCCCCCGGTCTGCTGGAGTTCGTCTGGCACCACTATGCCGCTCTGGTCGTCTTCGATACGCTGTACTACGTCTGGCACGTCCTTCACCATCACAACCGCTTCCTCTATCGCCACGTCCACTCCATTCACCACCGGAACGCCACGATCAACTGCTGGTTCACGCAGTACGTCCATCCCTGGGAGTTGCTCTCCGTCGGGGTCTTCGGAACGACGGCTCCCTGGCTGCTAGGGTCCCATCCTCTGACCACCTGGTCCTTCATGGTCTTCCTCAACTTCCTCAGCGTAGATCAGCACAGCGGATACTCCTTTCCGTTCGCTCCGCATCATTGGATTCCGTTCTACGGCGGCGCCGCCAAGCATGACATGCACCACCAGCGACCCATGACGAACCTACAGGCATTCTTCATCTGGTTCGATTATCTCAACGGAAACCACTTGCCTGTGCAAAGTAAGACCAACACCAAGACTAGCTAATCAAGATACCATAACCAAAGACCAACACCCGAGACCAATATGAGACATATGCGTTGAAATAAGATTTTAAGTAGCGAGACAAGGAACTTCTTTATGGTCCGCCCTGACAAGGTCGTGGACAAACAATAAGCCGATGATGTGGTACCACTGCTGCTTTGGACTGCTGTAGGTAAAGCTCCAGGATCGTTTCGACACCCACGTGGGCGTTAAACGTATTATGTATATAAATGTGTCAACTGAGGTGATATTTTAAAGCTTTAGTTACGTTTTCTGGGTTTATTGTTTGTTTCTTGCAAAATGTGATCCTTCCATTCATTATTGCTTTTGAATTGATCTAAATGGTATGCATGGGCCCGGCCTTTCTAGACTAAGGAGTAACATCCCCTACTGAGTTCTATTTGCTGCCCTGCATAGTATTTTTGTAGCCCACTATTCAGAATGCATATGATGGCATTGTTGTTTAGTGGGGTTGCAATGAAAGTAATTTGATTTGCGTTGAATTTGTTTGTTATATAGGCTCAAAATAAAGTGTGACATTCCTTTAGTTAGTCATTACAAACTGTGTTCTTCATGTGACAGTGTGACAATTAAACTGTTACGTAAAGAGGACCAAGCGACTTACATCATCCTCTGAGAGATGTTAACCACAACAATGCAAACACTGGTAGATTATCCAGATTGGCAGCGAAACGTAGATTCATCGGCTTACTTATACGAATAAGACCAATTGCGCTTTTGAATGTGTGTGTTTGTTTGTCTGTGTGTGTGTGTATGTGTATGTGTGTGTGTGTGTGTGTAGGTGTGTGTGTGTGTAGGTGTGTGTGTAAGTGTGTGTATGTAGTGGTACCAAGATTGCTGCTATAAACCGTCAAGGACTTGTTACGAGATGGAGAAGTCCTGTAGTTGTTATTGCCACTATATTAATTTGCGCTTACGAATAACTTTCAGGTCATTTAACCTGCATCGCAAATAAAAAAAACGTTGCTGGCTCAAGTAGACAAATTGCGCATAACATTTATAACACGAATGAGGTGCACTGCAACTCAGTGCAGCTGCTTCTCGGCTATAAATCTTTTCTGGCTTGGATTGGTCGCTTGAGACATCTGGAAATTCCTTCTGGCGGTGGGTCAGTGTCACGAAATAAAGTCTCCCAGAACCATTCTCCCTCTTGGCAGAAATAATGTATCCTCTATAGATTCTATAATGGAGCAAAGTTTCCCTCGTTAAAACAGAATCTCGAATATCTCCATCTACAATACAGGTCTCACCATACTAAAAATCGTCCATTGTATTATCGGTAACTTTAGAACGATATTACCCGTAATCCGGTTAATTAAAATTAGCGACAAATTAACAAAGACATAATTATGAGTTAGGTGTGTGAAACTCAGGACATGTGCGCTCTGTTGAGTGCAAATGTCGAGATTTTCCTACAACATGTTATTGTAGGCAATTGATGAAAAGTTTCATAGAAACATCGAACACGAATCGCAAAGCCCGTCTATTCGATTGTACGAGATTACTAATCCTCACTGCAGTTAGCAAATCAATGTAATTTTTCTAATTGAAGGTGGCTTCTTTGTTGCATGTTGTTCTCATTATTCAATTTCAATTTTAATGTATGATACCAACGCTTCTGCAGTCGGCAATAGGCCTAATTTTCACCGGTTATCTTATGTAGTAAGGCATGGCGTAGTTAATTCTGCTACCCCTATAGGCCTATGTAATTTCATATATAATTGTAACGTAACGTAAATCCTCGACATTTCTCAGCACCACACGAATGGCACACCAGAGAGACCAGCTTCTTCACCGGCGCTGTATCAAAACAAGTTTGCAATAACCAATTAACTGATGGAGAGGCGAGGCTGAGGAGACAAGCAGGATGTTATGGTGTAAGTGGGTGGTGTGGTGTAAGTGGGTGGTGTGGTGTAAGCGGGTGGTGTGGTGTAAGTGGGTGGTGTGGTGTAAGTGGGTGTTGTGGTATAAGTGGGTGGTGTGGTGTAAGTGGGTGGTGTGGTGTAAGTGGGTGGTGTGGTGTAAGTGGGTGGTGTGGTGTAAGTGGGTGGTGTGGTGGCGAAGCAGGAGTAGAGTCAGGATATGAAAGCTTGGAGAGACCGGTTTTGAGACGTGAGTGGAAGACAAGAGAGGAGAGAGCAAGCGGGGAGAAGTGAAACTGACAGGTTAAGTATTAGGGTTAACGAGATCATTCCCACGAGCATATATGCAGCATTATAATCTAAGGAGCGTGTGTTTCTTAGTTTAACGACAGCTTATGACAACGCAGGCCGTTGCCGTCGGAGAAAGAAATTGATTAAGCCTACTTAAGCTTTTCAGTTTCGTTCAGTGGGCGTGGTTTCAGTTGTACAGATTGTCGATGGACATCTTCGACATGGGAAGGGCGTTACGAAATCCGTTCTTCTTATTGGTTCGAACGACGATGACCTTCTGCGATTGGTCGTTGCGGGCAAACTTGTTGTAGGTTCTGAATCCGAAAGTTCTTTTCAGTTCCGTTCTGAACTTCTGTCCGAGGAGACAATAAACGTAGAAGTTAACGGAATGATTCAGATACATCAGCAGAAAGCATACGACACGCACCATCCGAGAAACTCTGACGCCTAGTAAAAGTGGAACGTTGCTGTCGATGATCGAGTAGGGTAGACTGAGAACGAGCCAGAGGGTGGAGAGTGTTAGCAGGGTAACGGTGAGTCGCTGCTGGTGTCCGTGTCGCCGGAACCCGGGACTGGCGGCGCCATGAGGGGGCGAGGTGCTGCGGATGATGACGACGATGATGACGACGTTGAAGGTGAATACAAGGATGGATGGTAGGACCGAGTAGACGAGAAGGTTGATCTGGGAGAAGACGTCGCAGATGAAGCTCTCGTAGGAGGCGCACGACGGAGGACCTCCTCCTCCTCCACTTCCGCTTCCGCTGTCGTCGTAGGCGAGCTCCGAAGTCCAGATGATGTTGACGTTGAACGTCATCACAACGAGACCGGAAACGAGCGTCGTAAGGTGTGGCCGACGAACCAGCCAGAGGGTGGACGCTCGAAACGGGGTATAGACGACGATCAGTCTCTCGAGGGTGACTACGACGACGACCCAGGCGGAGAAGTGCGTGGAGCTGTAGAAGGCGTACCTGAGCAGCTTGCAGGCTACGTCGGCGACGTGCATGAGTTCGAACCCCGTCGCCACTCGCAGCCACGTCTTGAATCCGCTCAGGTAGAGCACCGAGACGTCGGCGATGGCGAGAGCAGAGAGGTAGACGGAAGAACAGTTCGTTCTCATCGCCTTCCTCTGAAGAACGACCAATGAGAGGATGTTGCCTACGGTTCCGATTAGGATGATCAGCGGAAGTACGTACCGGATGAGCTGAGTCCCTAGATCCACCGTCGAGTCCTGCGGCGTGTCACTTGCGTTTCCGGTGGACAATGACTGAAGCCCCGACCAACCGGAAGTTCTATTACTCCACAACAAGTCCAGCAGATCGATTACGGGGACACGGACGACGCCCAGCGTTAGATTCTCCGAGTTGTCAGCAGCGGAGCCAAACATTGTAGACTTAATGACTTAATGACCTAACGACTTGACGATTTAGTTGCTTTGTGACTTAATGACTTAATGACCTATCGACTTGATGACTTAGTTACTTTGTGACTTGATGACTTAATGACCTAATCACTAAATGACTCAATGATTTATGCAGGGTCATTGAATGGCAATCGTAATATCAAAATTTTCAAACTTCTAGACTTACTCTAAAGTCAAAGCTAAACGCTCATTCATGGTGTATCAGAGAGATAACGTCAAGTGAAGATGTGATCATCGAGTCCGTTGCGAGTGTAATCCTACGGCTGAAGCATGCCTTGCATGAATAAACAAATCGCAGGAGCAATACACTGTTATGTTACACAGTTGGAACCATTTCTCTAACATTCAATGAAAGAAGGAGCTATGCAGATTGCAGAGCCAAGCGCCTAAGATGCACCAATCACTTTTCACGCGTTCATTTTCACAGCCCACATAACTGTGAATAGAATAACAAATTGCATGGCTTCTATAATTGTACCTCTCTCTCTCAGTCTCCTTCTCTGTCTGAAGTGCCTCTTCAGCAGACGTCAGGGTCTTTTCGTCGCCAGGTGTCGCTGCCTCTTTGCACATTGTCGACGGGATATATCATCCGCGAAATGACAGACAACAGGCGATTGGTTGTAGCGCGCTGTGCATCCGGTAAGATGCGCGCCTGCTTGTCACAGACGATTAGTTTCTTAGGACGAGGCTCTCGACTGAATGCGGGCAGGTGGTTGAACTGATATATAGCAGACATGGACGGATGGATGAATGGCTGGATGAATAGATGGATGGATGAATGGATTGATGGAGGGATGAATGGATGGATTGATTGATTGATTGAATGATAGATGGATGGATTGGTGAATGGATTCATGGATGGATGAATTGATTTATTGATTGATGAATTGTTGGATAGACGGATGAATGAATTAACGGGCGGATTGATGAATGGATAGATGAATGAACTGATGGATGGATGAATGGATTGATTGATCGATGGATTGGTGAATGAATGGATGGATTGAAGAATGGATAGATGTATGGACGGATGGGCGGATGAATGGATTGATTGATTGGTGGATTGGTGGATGTATAGACGGATTGATGAATGGATATATGAATGGGCGGATGGGTGGATGAATGGATTGATTGATGGATTGGTGGATGAATGGATGGATTGATGAATGGATAGATGACGGATGGATTGGAATCTTGGGAGGACGCCATGGCAGTGGATACAACTACTCCATGTACTTCCGCAGAGTGCAGGAACTCCAGATTCTTATTGCAACGGAAGCCCGAGAAATGTCTCCAGGGAAAAGACGCATCGAGTGAGAGTAGTAAACAGACGAAGGTTGATGTCATTCTCTTAATACAAATACAGCTATACATTTATTATGGACCGGTGCATGCACACAAGTACACATAGGCTAAAAAAAATCAGCCTACATGTCTCATCATGTAGGCCTAATGTGTAATGTGCTAAATAGGTAACCCTATACTCAGTGGATTATGGATCCTTTCTGGTTTTCCACTGCTTCTACAATGTGCATGTCTTTGATCGATGTTTAAAACGGGATCAAATAAAATGTTTTGTGTTGAACTTAATATCTAAGTGGCGTGAATGCGACACAGTGTAACCTAAGATAAATATATCAATCGCCTTTTCTCGCGACCACTTTTTCCTTCTCTTGTCAAAAGATGACAACAACTATAATTATTAATTATACCGTGAGTCCTGTATATAAACGCACAGGTCTGCTGCATGATTTCCAAATCCAATTATCTTAAAACATTTATTCGTTCACACTCTCCGTGCAATAATTTTATAAGCAACGCTGCAGTGCTTTGAATAATAGACGAATACTTATATATGCCTACACAGTGCACACACACACACAAATATATACATATGAAAGTAAGTTATGGGGCCAATATGGGCCCTATATGTGTTCCATTCCCCGGTCCCGATTGGCCCAAAAACCGGTCAAGAAGATTCTCATCTGACTGCCGCAAACGGTGCAAGAGATGGATCGAGTGGTCCGATTCACCCATTAGACCGCAGACAGCCGGGATTGGGATTGAAATGCCAATTATACTCATTCCAGGGGGACCATAAGCGCGCTGGAATGGCAACGCTCACTTATGCAAGAGCGCATGTATTAGGCAATCACATTGACAAGGCCGTGAATATACATAGGAATCGTTCTCTCTCTGTAACCATAACCATAATCACCCCTTTTTATTGAACTAATGCATGGATCTCACAAGTGCCTCACTTGAAGAGAAAGCAAAGAAGAAAAGGACAGTACTTAAAAGGGGACCCCTCTAACAAGGGCCACACTATAGTTAATTACATGGTATAAAGGCATCATGGTGAAACATTGAAACAAGAAGTCAGTTAATTAATACTTATTAGATAACTAAAGTACACCCTTACCTTAGACCTTAGTCCTTCCCGTGGGCAGAACTGCACATCTGGCAATGCAGAACGTCCATTCCACTTTGTCCTTCGCCTTCTCCATAGCATCCTCCCACGTCATCTCCAGGCATTGTAGATCTTTTCCGATCGTCTCCAACCAGTTCCTCCTTGGTCTTCCTCTTCCACGTCTACCCATTGGAGCCCATTTCATCACTTGTTTTGCTCTCCATTCGCACTACGTGTCCCATCCAAATTAGACGTTTCTTTCTATTGTATTACATGTATATACCGCTTTTGAGTAGTAGGAGACTTGAAGGGGCGGTATAGAAATGTGTTAATAAATAAAATAAATAAATAAATAAAATATTGTCCAATTTTTTTGTCCTGTTCTCTTTCTGATGGTCTAT